>JAVIAB010000046.1:48639701-48899701 GCA_032433765.1 Megaustenia siamemsis | reverse complement strand
ATTCTCAACTTGCTTCTTTATTCTACCATTTTAAATATTACATAAATTTGTTCTGGTCAATATTTTTGTTCTATATTCTCGTGTAAATATGATCCACATATATCTGCAGCATGATACACGGTAAATCCAAAGAAAGTACAAATATGCAATTTATTTCCGGTCTGTGATCGTTACCCTATGCTATAGTCATTGAGAGCGCCTTTCGTGCAAGACACTGCTGCAATAGCCAATTTTTTAGTTGGCTGCGTGGCAGTGTGCCAAGCGTTCGGCTTCTCGTGGCAAGGCGCGGTGCTACTGAGTACGGGTTCGATCCCACTTCGGACCATATATTGTTCTTCGTTTTTTTTCTATTGTTGTTTGTCTGTCAATTTTTCAGAGTGCTAACACATACTTCTTTGTTCTATTATTCCCTAAATCCAAAGAAATTAGGTTAAATACAAAAATAAAAATTTTCAACTCAAATGTTAAGTCGATCCTATTATATGGCTGTGAAACATGGTGAATAACAAAATTGACAATCATGAAGGTACAGACTTTCATTAATGGATGCTTACGCAGAATAAAGGGATGGAAATGGCAGGACAAAGTCACTAACGTGGAATTATGGAAATGTACCGGTCAAATACCAGTGGATAAAGAGATACAGCGTAGACGATGGCGATGTATAGGACACACACTACGGAAGCCAACTGAGAGTATTACACAACAGGCCCTTTTTTGGAATCCCCAGGGGAAAAGACAAAGAGGAAGACCAAGGAATTCTTGGAGAAGACAGATCGAAGCAGAGATGAAGATGATGGGAAGACATGGAATGATCTTAAAGAATTGCAAAAAACAGAATGACTTGGAAAGTGTTTGTTGAAGACCTATGCTTCACTGGGAGCTAAAAGGAAGAAGAAGAAGAAGGTGATACGCGGTATGTGATGAGAAGAGATAATAACCGAAGAGCAAAGCAAGCCCGTATGTGGGAAAACAACAGGTAAGAGGAAAAGAGGAAGACCCAGAGAGACACTAAAAAGAACATTGATGAGAGAGGCAAGAGCAGCAGGAATAGAATGAGATAGAGCTGCTTGCACAGAAGAAAGATAAATGGCGAGATTTGATAAAAGATCTTTACAAGGATTGAAAACTGCTAGAATAAACAATTAGATAAGAAAAGGAGAATCTAGTGTATCAGGAAGTAGTTTTAACATTATCAGAAAACTGTATTATTAGGACGTATTGGGAGATGTTAACTGACACACGGCACATCTTACAGCTGGTGAATCAGCTGCTCGCTGCCCTGGTCTCTGGCTGCGCACTATGACCGGCGACACACTTGCTCCGTGGCCTGACCTTATTTGACACCTGGATCTTGGTCAAGCACGAGATACTTGTTTGGGAACCCCGACACGTTATAATGTGTCCCGTGTTAGAGTATTGTGGTTCGTACTTCGACTTGTGTTGTGCCCGCGACTTTTTGTTTCTTTTCTTTAACGTCCCAAAGTATATCTTCGCTAGGCGTGATCTGCTAACTGTTGGACACACCAAATTAGAACACTTTTATGCGAACAGTCTTTATTTCACAGCCCAATTCATGGACGACGTGTTTAACAGGTTTATCTGACATTAAATGACCAATGGTTGGTAATACGGCCATTCACACGCTGCCCAGTAGCATATTACTCGCCACTGGGCCCTAGGTTTCTACACACTTATCTACTTATCTACTCACATAAAAGCGGAAATCGTTCCCCATTGAACGGCCTCTTCAGGTCTAAGTCTAATATACGTATTCTACCAGTTTAGTGAACTTATATCGTGGCTGTTCCCCAATGAACAGCCTCCTCCGATCTAATGCTAACCTACTTATTCTATTCGTCTCGTGGACTTTAATTCTCTGGAAACTCCTAACCTAATCCTCGAGGTTACATCTATGATTGTTCAGAACTCTTTACATTTAACGGTACTTAGTCTACACTTAGTTAATCACTGCTTACTAAGTTGGCTATGGTTAGGCCCTAAGGTGGACCACCCATGTGGCCGCTCTCTCTCTACAACTACGCGTGTGTCATCTCTACTGTTCTCCTATAAAAATATTTTCGTTTCTTTGTGTCTCCTCTTTAAATGTTTGTCGGCTCCGCCAATCAAATCAATCCACGTGTTTAATTTCTCGACTCATACACTCCCGCAAATCTCGAGATAGTCTGTTTCATATTTTTCTCTTCACTTTCTCGTGGACTCTATCATTTCCGGTTTCTTGTCAACTATTTCGGGACCCGCTTTACACCCCGAACTTCGAGATGTTTGTTACATATTTTTCTTCACTTTCACGTGGGTTATCGCTTTCGGTTGGCTTTTCATTTATTTCGGACAATCATGCTTTCTCCCTTCTCTCCTTCTTTCTCGTGGTGACTATCCCCCCCCCACGTCTACACTAGGTCTACGCCTATGGCCGGCTACGGCTCGAAAGGTCAATAGATAGAGATAGATGATACACAGATACATTTTCATCCTGAACTATGTCCTACATAATGATCTTCTCTAGGCTATTATGTCGTTTTACAGAACAGAAATGTTAGAGATTACACTGACGGAAAGCAAAAATCAAGGGCTCAGCCTTAATAGCAAAGAGAGAGAAGTAATAGTGACAAAGATGAAAAAGACATCGCCGCAATGCACAATAGAGAGATAAGTTGGAAAATATTAAAACAGGTAAATTCATTTAAATATCTGGGAACAATGTTAACCTCAGATGGTAGATGTACAACAGAGGTGAGATGCAGAATGGCTCAGGCAAAAGCAGCTTTCCAAAAAATGAGGAAGATACTATGCAATCCATTTTTGACAATAGAATACAAGTAAAAGAGTTCTAAAATGTTATGTACAGCCAGTCTTAACATATGGATGTGAATCATGGACAATAGAACAACAGACAAGAAAATCACTGGAGTCTATAGAAATGTGGTTTTACAGAAGAATGTTGAGAATACAAAAGACAGCTAAGAAGAGTAATGAAAATCTTCTGAAAGAGGTCAAAGCAAAAAGAGAGCTAATTTTCAATATTATGAAGAAACAATCATTATTTTTTGGCCGTGTAATGAGAAGAGAACAACTGGAATATATTAGGACGCACCAAGATGGACACACCAAGATGGACGCTTGTTTGCGTTTGAACAAAGCCCAACGGCCAAGATCTGAATTTGCAGAATTTCGTTCTTTCTCAACGGCGGCCGTTATAGTTTAGCTTTTACTGGCACAATGCCTGGAGTACGTTGTGTGCATAACAGTGGAGAATTACATCACCATATGTCATCCAAACAAGCTTTGTGGTTATGTGCACAAGCGACGCGCAAGTGTCGTGGTCATGTGCATTCTAGTCTTGTCGTTGTTGCTGTATATGGCCACTGCTGTTGCTGCTGAGGTAACGCCAAACGATATAAGTAAAAAAGTAAAGTACCCCGTCACGCCAAGTGGCGTATAGGGAAATATGGTGTTTGTGACCCTATATTTTACAGACTTTAAGCACATGATTTTTTGGGGTAATGTGGTCGGTATTACACCGTGCTGCTTTACTTTCCCAGAAAAAAATCCGGTACCCATTTAAGGCTGGATGAACCCGGAAGCCGTCGGTTGGGATCGAACCCTGCCCTTGTCATTTGTAGTCCAGTTCACTAACCACTGAGCTATCGCGGCTGCCAAACGATATAGATCCGGAGAAATGTTTGCCAAGTCCAAGGCTGATGTTCTTGCACATAATAACCTACATTGACTCGGTAGTAACGTTGCTACTACCGCTGATCGCCATTACTGTCATGCTCTTCACGATCGTTCTGTCCATCATACACAAGTCCCGGTGGAAGTAGCTCAGTGGCCTGCCAATATTGGAAGTTTCCGAGCTGAAACTGATCAACGATCCTAGGTGGAGCTCAGTGCGAGCTAGCGCCAGGTTCGTGTGGCTAGGATGTTCTTTGCCTTGTCTCTGTCTTACATCATCATGAACGCACCCAGCCATGTGGCCAGGCTGTACTATCTGATGCGGACTTAAAACTCAGGGGACATGAAATTGACTTTCTCTGAAGGTCTTTTCCGGCTGATCTTCCGGTACGTCAGCCACGCCCACCATGCCTGCAAGTTTTGGATCTTCGTGGTCGTCAGTAGAAACTTTACCAAGAACCTCGGACAAACTTTGGTGGGCGTTACCAAGTGTATATGTTAGTCGTGGCTTATATCTTGGTGGTTGTCTGTGCTAACCATGGCCCATATCTTTGTGTGTGTATGTGATAGCCATGGTTCCTATCTTGGTGGGTGTCTGTGATAGTCATGGCTCATATTTTAGTGGGTGTATGTGCTGGCCAAGGTTCATATCTTGGTGTGTGTCTATGCTGGCCATGGTTTATATCTTGGTGTGTTTCTGTGCTACCCATGGCTCATATCTTAGTGTGTTTCTGTGCTACCCATGGCTCATATCTTAGTGTGTTTCTGTGCTAGCCATGGCTCATATCTTAGCTTGTGTGTGCTAACCATGGCTCATATCTTGGTGTGCGTCTTTTTAGTCATATCTCATATCTTGTTGTGTGTCCGTGTTAATCATATCTCATATCTTGGTATGTGTCAGTGTTAGTCATGCCTCATATCGTTGTGTGCATGTCTGTGTTAGTCACCTCTAGTGACTCAGGCAGATGGTGTCGTAAACCTGAGAGGGCTGACCATCTAAGGACGGAATCCCCCAATAGAAAATACAATCTGCTGCCCTGCAGGAAGATTGGGGACAATCAAAGGCTAAGGAAAGTAAACCTGAATAAAATGCTGGCTGAAATCGGATGCACTGGGCCACTGGCGCAGAAAATAGTGCAACGTTTTAACAGGTATTCAATCAGAGTGGTTTTAACGGACTCTAATTATGATGGTCTGTCTGTGGGGTCGATCAATTCACTTAAACAGACTGCTGTCTTCATGTGAGAGTCTGGAATCCTATTCTGATTGAGTCTTGATCGCAGAGAGAGAGAGAGAGAGAGAGAGAGAATATATTGTAACAAACTGGAAAAATTGAGGGATGAAGAGATAGTGGGGAGCAAAGAGAAAACAATACCAGACAGCTTAAGAGAACGGCTTGGCAGAAGGTCAACAACAGAAATGATAAATAACTATCGAGATCGAAAGTTGTGGATAGAGATGATTACCTACTCCAGCAGGCATGGTACCTACATGATGATGACAGGACAAACCATTTTTTATATTGTTCTTGTTTTATTGTCTTTATCCCATTTTCTGGACTTTTAAGTTATTACAAAATTGGCTTGTCTATTCTTTTCCTCCACCAAATCTATTCCGAGTTTTCTCGGTAGCACTTGCATTCAAAGACAATCACGTATTTTTTAAAATAAAAATCTGTTGATTGTCCATGTTTCAAGAATGAATTTAATGATTAACAACACGATGCTTGTAAAATAATATGGGCGGTACGTTTTTTTCTCCTAAAAAAATGTTACTGGTACTCACCGTCAATTGCTTGCTTGCGTTCGCCCGATAACTATAGGAGCACACCTCTTCGTCATCCGCCCTTAAACGGACATTAAGTGTCCGTGTCTGCGCTGTGTTGTGGTTTGCAGTATAACTGTGGCATTTGTACCTTTCGGTCCAACACATCCGACTTCAGCATGACATTTGTGAGTACCGGGTTGTCTTCCCTCTTCGATCCCTACTCGCTTCGCCAGACTAGACAGATTAGTCTGTTACTGGAGGCAACACAGAGAGGTGGAACAGGATTGGATGGTTCTGGTTCACCGATCCTGGCGCAGGCCATCAGCTGTGGGTCGCTGACAACTTCCAGCTCTGCTGCTGTAAGGTGCACCTTCGCCTCCATCGTGTATTTAAATGGTAAATCTTCTGGGGGAAAAAGGGGTATGGAGGTGTAGGGTATGTGTATCGCCAATGAAAAAAGGGGTATGGAGGTGTAGGGTATGTGTATCGCCAAGAAAAAAGGGGTATGGAGGTGTAGGGTATGTGTATCGCCAAAAAGGGGTATGGAGGTGTAGGGTATGTGTATCACCAAGAAAAAAGGGGTATGGAGGTGTAGGTATGTGTATCGCCAAGGAAAGGGGGTATGGAGGTGTAGGGTATGTGTATCGCCAAAAAAAGGGGTATGTAGGTGTAGGGAATGTGTATCGCCAAGGAAAAAGGGGTATGTAGGTGTAGGGTTTGTGTATCGCCAAGGAAAAAAGGGGTATGGAGGTGTAGGGTATGTGTATCGCCAAGGAAAAAAGGGGTATGGAGGAATAGAGTATGTGTATCACCAAGGAAAAAAGGGGTATGGAAGTGTAGGATATGTGTATTGCCAAGGAAAAAAGGGGTATGGAGGTGTAGGGTATGTGTATCGCCAATGAAAAAAGGGTATGAAGGTGTAGGGTATGTGTATCGCCAAGGAAAAAGGGGTATGGAGGTGTAGGGTATGTGTATCGCCAAGGAAAAAAGGGGTATGGAGGAATAGAGTATGTGTATCACCAGGAAAAAAGGGGTATGGAAGTGTAGGATATGTGTATTGCCAAGGAAAAATGGGTATGGAGGTGTAGGGTATGTGTATCGCCAAGGGAAAAAAGGGGTATGGAGGTGTAGGGTATGTGTATCGCAAAGGAAAAAAGGGGTATGGAGGTGTAGGGTATGTGTATCGCGAAGGAAAAAAGGGGTATGGAGGTGTAGGGTATGTGTATCGCCAAGAAAAAAGGGGTATGGAGGTGTAGGTATGTGTATCGCCAAGGAAAAAATGGGTATGCAGGTGTAGGGTATGTTAATCGCCAAGGAAAAAGGGGTATGGAGGTGTATGGTATGTGTATCGCCAAGGAAAAAAGAGGTATGGAGTGTAGGGTATGTGTATCGCCAAGGAAAAGGGATATGGAGGTGTGGGTATGTGTATCGCCAAGGAAAAAAAGAGGTATGGAGGTGTAGGGTATGTGTATCGCCTAAGAAAAACATGCACTGATTATTTATTAGATGCAATTTATTTAAACAAACTCATTTCTTTCTTTCTTTGTGTGTTGCGTACGTGTTGAAATAAATGAAACTGATTGGCATCCTTAACAGACGGTCAAACGTTATAATTAACGTGAACATAGAGAGACTTATAGAAGTTACTTGGACAAAGTTTACACAATTCAGAATGAAAAATCACATTGATAAAACATAAAGTGCTGCATATTGCCAGAGCAAGACAAACCACCGACATCATAAGGGATGTGACAAAAATCTAACACAAGTAGACGGATTCAAATACTTAGAAGAATCGAAAACAAATATATTTATATATATATATATATATATATATATATATATATATATATATATATATATATATATATCAACGGTATTGTTAAATCTTTACGTAATAAGTGGAAGACACAAATTAGAAACATCGTTTCGGCTCAATATGCCTTCAGCTGGAACAAACATAAAACACACACACACACGCGCGTTTTTAAAATAAAAATTAATAAATTAAAAACAATAATAATAAAATAATTTTAAAAAATATAATAATTTTGAATTATAAATAAATAGAAACTCAAGGGGAAAAAAAAAAATAATAACAATTCGAAATTATTATATTTTGAAAATTATTTTATTATTTTTAAAAATGTATTCATTTTTATTTAAATACATATCTGTGTGTGTGTGTGTGTGTTTGTATGTTTGTTCCTGCTGAAGGCCTATTGAGCCGAAACGTTGTTCTAATTTGTGTCGTCCACTTATTACGTAAAGCTTTAACAATACCGTTTTTTGTTTCTCTTTTTTTTTCAATATAAATATATATATTTATATATTTTCTTTTCTCCTTATAAACTCACATTCATCTTGGTCTGCCTTGTCTCGTCGCCAGAACCATGCCTCCCATTGTTGTTTTTTTCAGCAGGCTGTGGTATGTTTGTGACGTGGCCGTAGTATTTTAATTTCTTCTGTAAAATGATGTTTGTAAGTCAGTTCTTTTTAATGTTTAATCTTTTAAATTATTCATTGTTGTTTTTCATTATCCATGACAAGTTAAGGATTTTTGTGTAGAATTTTGTCTGAATGAATCGATTTCCTTCCTTTCTGTTTGCGAGGTTGCCCATGATTCACAACCATATATTGATATCGGTAATTTTTAGTTTTATTACCTTACTAGTATTGTGCACAAATAAATATCCGAAATAAGCTCACAATGCAATATAGCATGTCAGACAATTGGCCAGATTGAACAGATATAGACCAACATAGAATGTACAATATAAGCGAAAAAAAAACGTGTGTCTTCAACACACATATTATACAGTCTAGTGCTCTCAATGTCATACTTGTGCTCTAGATTCCAGAACAATCAATACAATAAATAAATGTAGCCAACATTAAATGTGGAAAGGTGCACATTAAAAGCCAATTGTTGAAATACAATAAATTAAACGTTTGCTACAGGATGCGATTAAAAAAAAATTAAACACAATCTACACAGTCATCAACTAACGCCACGAAAACAAGAAGTGAGAACGTACTTGAAAAAAGGCATAGAAACACTCGGAAATATGACAAAGAGGCCAACGAAAGAGCAAAAGACATCAAACATTCTGTTCTTTAGATGCTAAGAGGAAAGAAGACACTGGCGATGTAGATATGGCAGGAGTGAATTGTCATATTCCTCCAAAAAAAGTAATAATAATTATAAATTAAAATAGGTATTAAAAAAATGAAAAAAAAAAAACAATATTGAAGAAATCAATAGGAAGTACATAAAGAAAATGTGATAGAGAATCATATTTATTTTTAAAAAATACCTTTTCCGTAGTAGATAAAAAATGGAATTGAAAAGTCATCATGACATTGTTTGGGAAAATATGTCAAATAACACAAGCGTATTGGAGGTTATAGGCAAAAAACAACTTCTCTTGTTACTGTATTCTTCCCGAATCATATCTTTATTTTTACTCGCAATGACATGACCGCTTTTAACCTGAGCGCAACCTGATTTACTACGACTGAGATAAACAATTGAAGGCTTCTCTTAGAGACCACCAGAGATAGCCAGTTATGAGAATTGAACAGGAGGTACCACAAGTCACACAAGTGTGGTTTTAACAAACAACGCAATGTCACAAGACCAATCATAGAGTCGGTTTATGGTCACGTGATTCAAGTCACGCCCAGAGCATGATAAAGAACGGTTCTCAACTTATTTATACGTAGTATTGTTCCTGGTTTCTGAATATCGAATGACCGCAAGAGGAATCGGTTTACTGACTCCTTTTAATCTATAACTATGACAATAATCCTTTCCTCAAAAAAGTCATTTTGTGTTATTATTTATGTCTCATTCATTCATTCATTCCTTCGTTGAATGCCTCTCCGCATCGAAAGTTGGCTTGGTACCATGAAGCGCCATTCTGCTCTGTCTCTTGCTTTGACAATGCAAGTTTTCATAGGCTGACCTGTCCATCTTTTGGTGTTACTGGTCCATGTTAGTCTTGATCTGCTTCTGCCTCTTTTTACCTTGCATTTTCCCTCAGATTATTTTTAGTAGGCTGTTGTGCTTTTTAACATGCCCCAAAAATTGCATACGTCTTGTTTGAATTGTGTTTACAGGTTCTCTTTTAATTTTTAGTTGTCTTGTCTTAAGACTTCATCATTTATTTTATTTTCATCCAATTCTTCTATAAATCCACATTTTAAAAGCTTCAGTTTTCTGTTTTGTCTCATAATGTATTTAAAAAATACATGGTCTTGCTGTTTGATGTTAATGCTCTTCAGAGATTCTTCTTCTTCTACCTTTCAGCTTCCTGTGGAGCATAGGTCTTCAACAAACACCTTTCCAAGTCGTTCTGTTTCTTGCCATTCTTTTAAGATCATTCCGAGTCTTCCCATCATCTGCATCTCTGCTTCTGTCTGTCTTCTCCAAGAATTCCTTGGTCTTCCTCTTTGTCTTTTCCCATGGGGATTCCAAAAAAGGACCTGTTGTGTAATACTCTCAGTTGGCTTCCGCAGTGTGTGTCCTATCCAGCACCATCGTCTTCGCTGTATCTCTTTATCCATTGGATATGACTGGTACATTTCCATAATTCTATGTTAGTGATTTTGTCCTGCCATTTCCATCCTTTTATTCTGCGTAAGCATCCATTAATGAAAGTCTGTAACTTCATGATTGTCAATTTTGTTGTTCTCCATGTTTCACAGCATATAATAGGACTGACTTAACAATGGAGTTGAACATTTTATTTTTGTATTTAACCTAATTTCTTTGGACTTCCATATGTTTCCCAGTGCAATGAAAGCTCCTCTTGCTTTTAATATCCTTATTTTGGTATCATTTTCTGTTCCTCCCTCTTTATCTATCTTCAGAGATTGCAAAGTTAAAATTAGTTCAAATGTCTCGCATATCATAGTTCCCATGCCCTACTACCATACAGAATATGTAATCATGCGCAAGACACAAGTGTTATATATAGTGAACATAATACTTTTTGTAAATGCTCTATTATGTACACACTGGCAGTCAGTTTAGCCACAGCACTATCAATTTGGCCAAATACGTTTAAAAAATATATATTACATCGAATAGTAGTAGAGAGGTGCAGCACCTTTACAATACTATACCCCTTGGCGTATGTATCTACAGCACCCGTCTCTACAGTTGTTTACTTACCAATTCTCTTTTTTGATTTCCTAATAACCACTTTCTTAATCTGTGCGGTTTTTTTTTCCCTCTTAGCTTCACTCTTTTTCTCTTTCAACGTTGTCGTAGTAGCAATATAATCCAGCATTTCCCTCTATTTCTTCTTCCAACATTGTCGTAGTAGCAATATAATCCAGCAGTTTCCTTCTATTTCTTCTTCCAACATTGTCGTAGTAGCAATATAAATCCAGCAGTTTCCTTCTATTTCTTCTTCCAACATTGTCGTAGTAGCAATATAATCCAGCAGTTTCCCTCTTTTTCTTCTTCCAACGTTGTCGTAGTAGCAATATAATCCAGCAGTTTCCTTCTATTTCTTCTTCTAACATTGTCGTAGTAGCAATATAATCCAGTAGTTTCCTTCTATTTCTTCTTCCAACGTTGTCGTAGTAGCATATAATCCAGCAGTTTCCTTCTATTTCTTCTTCTAACATTGTCTTAGTAGCAATATAATCCAGCAGTTTCCTTCTCGTTCGTTACTTGGCAAAAAAAAAGTTAACACATATACAGCTTATACACAATGTTTCCCGCCGTAGTTTATCTCGTCTTTCTACTAGTTAGGGTGGAGACGAGTGTGTGTGTGTTGTTTGTTCCTGATGAAGACCTATTGAGTCGAAACGTCGCTCAAATTTGTGTCGTCCATCAATTACGTAAAGTTTTAACCACACCATTTTTTTTTTCTATTAAAAAAAAAATCTCCTTCACATTCAGCTTTACAGCAACTTTGCATTTTTATGCATTTATTTGCATTTCTTTGCCTTGACACCCTTTACTAGTTTAGTTGCTTGATGTCATTGCCTGTTTATTTTAGAACAAATACAAAAAAATAGTATAGTTATTAACCCCCACAATTTTTTCCCCTATTTTTTTTTCCATTTCTCCATTACAACCAGCTTCGCATTTTGTACACACTTATATGAATTTCTTTTCCTTGACCCCTTGATGTTTATTACACCCAACGTGAGAACCTCTGCAGTACACACCGCCATCTTGGCAGAAGTGAGCGGACGAACAGAGAGCCTGCACACGACCCTAAAGTGAATGTTTCCACAATTTTGCACGTGGGTACATCTTCATCTCTCTATCGCTCCTCCTATCTACTTTCGATTTCATTTTATTTTCTGTTCCATTCAATTATTCTTCCATTCCTTCACTAATGTATCTCTATTTTCCTGCTGTGTGCAAATACAATTGCCACGCGTGCACGTCTGTACAAATTACAAGAAAGACGCTAAAGCTGGTAGTAACTTTCTTTGGAGTCATTCATCTCTGGAATATTTATATTTAATATATATCATGAAGTTAGCACAACAATAAAGTAAACATTGGTGCTGAGGGTTAATTGAAGACCTTTGGATAACACTTTTCTGTTCCTTACGGGTGATTTTATAGTATTATATAGTAACATACCAAAGAGAATATTCGTGTCGATAATTATTTAAATTATAAGTTGCTTTTGACCTCTTTTTTTCAACTTACTGAACGGTTACAAGTCAAGTTCAAGTAGTTCAGTTAATATAATAAAATAATACTTCTATATTTATTCGTCTCATTGATTTAATGAATGGTTAAGAGCGCGCACCGCACATTTTTGAAAATATCTTCTAAACTAAAATTGATTTCTCAATTCCCATTATTCCCTGAACTCTGCCAGTCTACATCACTACAACTACTATTGTTTACTTCCTAATTACTTTATACTTTATGTTATATGATTTTCCACTTTATCCACAGAAACTTGGAAAATACCATGAAATTATCATTTCAGCTTACTTTACACTAAATTTCGAATGATTGAATATGGGCAGATTATTCTAGACAGTTCCAGACCTGTGCAATATATTAAAATGCTTTTCTTGAATGAATGAGCTATTCATTTATTATGATCTGGTTTTATTTGTAATGTGTAACTATATGTGGATTCGGTAATTTCCTAGTTTGATCAGATATAGTATTTCAGTTTGAAGAGTGATGTCCCTAAAATATGTCTGCCAAAATACAGTGTTCTACGCATTCTTGGCGTTGGTCATTACGCTGGCATGTAATCATTTCGGAGTATCTGTTGATTGGGCGTTGGGTCCAGGGGTTAGTTTAGCTTTAGTGTTAAATATTTATAAATATATTATAACGCGTGACAAAAACGACGCCACTCGGCCTAATTATGATCTTCTGATCGAGGGAATTGTGCGGTTGATTACCAATCGGCGTAATGACCCCAACGCCAAGAATGCGTAGAACCACTGTATTTTGGCAGACATATTTTAGGGGACATCACTCTTCCAAACTGAAATACTATATCTGATCAAACTAGGAAATTACCGTGGATTATTATAACATGATAAATGAACAGCTTTATTAATGACATTATTTTAATGCCAATGGTGAACACAAAATAATGAATATGTTTTTTTTACTAAATTTCGTAGATTAATTGTATGTATTTTATTTACATAGGCAATTTGTACATTTCATGCAAAATGTTGCAACATCACATTTCCCTACAGTCTACAGCCTGCATGCAGATCACTTTGCTGTCTAGACATTTCTGCTGCTTGCTTGTTGTCATATCATTAAACTGTCTAGGTATTTGAATCCACGTACTTGCTTTAGCTGTTATAGCTTCTTTTTATGTTGATGCTCTCTTCGTTAAAGGCTGGGTGAACCCAGAAGCCATCTGTTGGGATCGAACCCTCCCTCTTGTCCTTTGTAGTCCAGTTCACTAACCACTGAGCTATCGCGGCTCCCTGTGAGTAATGAAATCATTACAGAAATGGAGAAAAAAGCAGATAATGAACGTTTTGCACTTTGAAGACAATACAAAACACCTACCCAGTTGGAACCACTTGAAATGCTACTAAAACAACCACACCAAAAAAAAGCAGAACAAAGATAATGCCCAACCATTTAGCAAGAGAGATCTACAGACAACACATATTTGTACTAGAAGATAATAACTTGTGCATGGCCTTTTCACCGAAATTGTGGACAATTTTGTTCTTTTTTAATTTGCTGTTGCCAGCTTTCACCTGGTGAAGTCCCTAGCAACAAACTAGGGTCCTTCGCCATACAGGTAGATAACTGTCTTCGGAGGTACTCATATTTTTTTCCATCGATGAGTAATTGACATTTCAAGTCGAGCCTCACTGCTGAGACTAGGGGTGGTTGCCACAGAAAGAAATCATAAAAATCCCAACTGGTGCCGCCAGGATTTTAACTCATAACCTCTCTGTCTAGAGGCCTGCGTCTTGTCTAGCGACTAACCATTCTCCTGGACAATCTATTAAAACCAACAATCTTAAACTCCAGCAGTAGAGATGAATGGATGGGACCATGGGTAAAACAGGAGAGAACTTTTTAAATACATGATGAGGCCAATCCCGGCGGCAACATTCACAAACCTGAGAAGAGACCAAACCTACATTTTCAGTCTGAGAATTAATCATATACCATTGAAAAACTACATCAGTAGAATACAATGAAATGAAACTCAAGTATGTCCTCTCTGTGATCACCCACTTGGAACAGTAGGACATCCCCTGTTTGACTATCCAAAGCTCACCGATATCAGAGCAACTCTATTTCCTCAAAGACCAGATAAATTAGAAGTAGGCAACGTACAACCCGTGGGCCAGAACCAGCCCGCCAAGCTATTTTGACCAGCCCTTATGCTTGATTGAAAATTACTATACACTCCATTGCCTGAGGTAATGAATAAATAACAACTAACACAAAATGCACAAAAATTCAGAACTCATATAAAAAAAATTAGTAATTTATTAATTAATTTCTCCAAAACAAAATAATTGTTATAATATCTTTGATCTATTAGTCGCTATGTGTTACAACCCTAGACTGCAAAGTTCATTGGCTTTGATGGTGGATACCATCGAGCAGTTCTTTTAATGTTATTGATTAGTCAACATCACAAATGTGGTGTGCCTTTGTTGTTTGTGCCATGATGAAATACAATCGTGGCTTTTGGGTGTGGATGGTGGTATTGCATAAGCCTGGACTTTTATTCAATGACAATTCTGCTTCAGATCTGTGTGTCTTTAGCAATGGTTTGGTAGGGGTTACAAATTGTGGTGGTGGACGGATGTTGTGTAATTTTTAACTAAAAAGCAATGCATTTAAAATTAACCGGTTGTCACCATTCAGTTACACTATGGCACTATTAAGCAAAATGAGGCAAATGGATAGATTTTTATACTTTTCAGGAAAAATGGACTTAGGATTATTTATATATTTTGTATCGTGATAACCCAGTGTGTTTAATATGTAATGAAAAAGTGTGCTCTTAAAGAAAACTACCTGAGACATCACTTCCAATCTAAACATGAAAATTACAGTTCACTGAATGGACAAGTTAGACAGGACAAAATAGCAGATTTAAAGAAATCTTTGGAGGGTCAATAGAGTGTGTTTTACAATGTAAATACATGTTCAGAGAATGATGTTTGTGTGACCTATATTATTAGTGAAAACATTGCAAAGAGTTTGAAACCATTTTTCGATGGAAATTTGTGAAATAATGTTTGAAAGCTGCTAAAGTGCTTTGTCCTGATAAGAGTTATTTATTTAACCAAGTAACCTATCATACCGAACTGTTGGAAGATGCATAGATGAGATTGGGAAGGATGTTAAAAAATGCTTAAAAAGACACAGAATTGCCCAAGCTTGATATACCATCACTATATCATCACCGTATCATCACTGGTGCAATGAAATCTACACCTATCAAGACTCTAGAAACAGTAATAGGTTTACAACCCTTTGATACAGACGGGTCACTAATGTATTGCAACAAGCGGAGAAATATAGAAGGCTCCTTAGCCACCCCATGCATCAAAGAATAACTGGTTTCGGAACTGTACGACTAAAGAGGAGCAGCTTTGCTGCAATTGCCAATGAACTAACTACTGGAGACCCAGTACTTTCCCAAACAATATCGAAACCCTTGGGCCCATCTGATATGTCTCCTCATGGAAAACATAAAATACCAGAACTTAAGGAAAATAAACAGGAATCATGAAAAAAGGCACCCAAGACACAGAAAGAAATCACGCAGAAAAACACATAAGCGATAACTACCCACAGGACTCTTGGTCCCACATATACACAGATGGTTCTGCTACAAATGCCACCAGAAATGGAGGGGGAGGTGTGTCTTGACACTGAATAACCAGGACTAGATCACCAAGTCAATAGCTACTGGAAAATTCTCAAACAACTTTAAAGCAGAAACTGAGGCCATCAGAGATGCTGCAACACTGGCTACTCAACACAAAAATAACATGCACAATAAATTGGTGATTCTGACTGATGCACTGTCAGTACTATCAGCTCTAAAAAGCCTCAAAAACAATGAACTAGATGACTTGAGAACAACCCTGGACCAACTATGCAATAACTTCCAGAGAGTAGTCATTCAGTGGATACCATCACACTGTAATATCACACTGTAATATACACAGGAACGAATGCGCAGACAAATTAGCTAAAGATAGATGGAAATTACCACAAGAGAACCGTCCGCTCAGTTATGATGAAGCCAAATCCATCCTCAAGGGTTAGTTCCATGAAAAATGGAAACGAGAACACCCAAGCATAACGAGAGTGACAGATACCACCAACTATCAAGGAGGGATCACGTCATCATACTTTGCCTACGCACTGGCCACAATAGAATGAGAAATCACATGTTCACCAAATTCAAAATAGGTACAACCAGCCTATGCCACTGTACACTGGACAATATGACTACAAAACATGTTCTACAGGATTGCACCCAGCACACAGTTTTGAGAAGAGCAATGTGGTCCACACCCACCTTCCTGGAAGAGAAACTATATGGGGCAATCGATTCACTTAAACAGATAGCTGACTTCATGAGGGAATCTGGAATCCTACTCTGATTGAGTCTTGATCGCAGAGAGAGAGAGAAAGAGAGAGAGAGATAACATTCTCTGTTGGCTTAGATGAGTCAATTGATATGACAGACACAGCGCATATAGTTATCTTTATTGGCAAATTAGGGTGACTGGTTGGTCTCGAGACAGAGAGGCTGTGGGTTCAAATTCCGGCTACCCCGGTTGGGAATTTTATTTATGGTTTCTCTCTGCGACAACCACCCCTGGTCTCAGCAGCGAAGCCTGGCTTTAAACGTCAATTACTCATGGACGGAAAAGATATGAGTACCTCTGAGGTCGAAGTTATCTGCTTGTGCGAAGAGGGATCCCTGTGTGTGAACATGGCTGCCAGGGAAAAATGATTAACAGGCAAAATTCAGTTCCTAGTCTCTAGGGATTTGTCAGAGGTAAAAAGCTGGTGAACGGAAAAAAAAAAATTGGCAAATTATTTAACTTTACGGAAGACATATTAGCATTACAAGCACTCAAAGGCACCACCACAACAGACGAGGACATTTTCAAAGTACAGGAGCTTGCTCATAAAGATATTGGATTAAACTGGGACAGGCTTTGTGGAGTGACAACAGATAGAACATCAGCTTTGACTGGTCAAAAGTCAGGCCTGGTTGGCAAAATAAAATCCCACATGTTATATATAAAATTAGGTCATCTTGATGTTTTATTCCTACATTGTATTGTTTACCAAGAAAATCAGTGTGCCAAAGTGTTGAAAGTTGGTAATATCATGCCAGTCATGGTATCTTGTGTCAATTTGGTAAAAGCAAGAAGCCTCAATGAGCCACGATAGCTCAGTGGTTAGTGAACTGGACTACAAAGGACAAGAGGTAGGTTCGATCCCAACCGACGGCTTCCGGATTCACCCAGCCTTTAATTTGTACCGGATTTTTTTTCTGGGAAAGTAAAGCCGCACGGGTGTAATACCGACTACATTACCCAAAAAATCATATGCCAAAGGTCTGTAAAATTTATGATCACTAACACCATATTCCCTATTCGCCACATGGTTTGAAGGGACACTTTACTTTTTTTTTTTTTTTTTTTTTTTTTTTTTTTTTTTTTTAAAGAAGCCTCAATTGCCAATTCCAAGAATTTCTTCATGACCTCAAATCAGAGTATGGCAATCTACTTTACTATTAAGAAGTACTCTAGTTAAGTCAAGGGGAAGTGGTGAAAAGATTTATGACTTACTTGCTGAAGTAAAACTTTCATGGACATGAAGGGTAGTCTGGTCAAAGAATTATCAGACTCTCAGTGGATCTGCCAGCTAGCATTTTTGGTTGACAAGCCTCAAAACTTATTGACCTTAATCTCAAGTTACAAACACAAGGACAACTGGTACACAAACTTTATGGGCATATCAAAGCTTGCCAGAAAAAAGAAACTGAAATTGTGGGAGAGTAACCTGTGGGAAGAAATATTAATTTGTTTGTAAGGTTAGGAGAGCAGAAGAAATCTCTGATTAATTTTGTCAGCTATGTTGATGCCATTAATGATATTTACTATCAGTTTGTGGAGCATTAAAAAATTTGCTTTACAACAAACAAGGTTAGAATGTTTCTCAACACCATTTGATATGGATGTAAATGCTGCTCTGGCAAACATACAAATGAAAGTTATTGACTTGTAAGAACAAAATATCCTGAAATGAAAGTGGAGGGACTTGAAGATACTGGACTTCTATACATCTTATTTCCCACTTGAACAATATCAGGATCCCATCAAATGTTCCAAAAAGTTACTTCATTGTTTGGTAGCACTTATGTTTGTGAACTTTTTTTTAAAAACTTAAATGGACTAGATTGAAAGTAATAAATCAATTAACTGACACACATTTAGAAAGCATACTACATGCTGCTATTAGTCAATTACCGCCAAACATGGACAACCTTGAACATGAAGTTCAGGCACAACCCTGTCATTAAACTGGTAAGTTTTCTATTTAATAAATTATTATTGAATTCTCCCTTTTCTGTCTCAACCCTCTCCTTTTTATTCCACTCTCTTTGCAATCATTGGTCCATCTTAGGTCATTTATAGAATGACTGCATTAGGTGATGATACTGGCCCTCCGCATCTTCATAATTTTCAGATCTGGCCCTCAGGTAATAAAAGGTTACCTATCCCTGTGATAAATGGAATACCTTGTACGGAACTACAAGGTAGCTCACAAATACCTGCAGATATCAGTACATTATGGAATTTTCTAAGATCAATAGAATACCTGCAGATTCACTACATTATGAACTTGCTTAGACCATATACAATACCTGCAGATATCATTACATTATGGAATTTTCTAAGATCATATAGAATACCTGCAGATATCACTACATTATGGAACTTGCTTAGACCATATAGAATACCTGCAGATATCATTACATTATGGAATTTTCTAAGACCATATAGAATACCTACAGATATCATTACATATGGAACTTGCTTAGACCATATAGAATACCTGCAGATATCATTACATTATGGAATTTTCTAAGATCACATAGAACACCTACAGATATCATTACATTATGGAACTTTCTAAGATCATATAGAATACCTGCAGATATCATTACATTATGGAACTTGCTAAGACCATATAAATACCTGCAGATATCATTACATTATGGAACTTACTTAGAACATATAGAATACCTGCAGATATTACATTATGGAACTTGCTAAGACCATATAGAATACCTGCAGATATCATTACATTATGGAACTTGCTAAGACCATATAGAATACCTGCAGATATCATTACATTATGGAACTTGCTAAGACCATATAGATACCTGCAGATATTACATTATGGAACTTGCTAAGACCATATAGAATATCTGCAGATATCATTACATTATGGAACTTGCTAAGACCATATAGAATACCTGCAGATATCATTACATTATGGAACTTACTTAGTAACATATAGAATACCACCAAAAATCATTAAATCATCAAGGATCTGCATAACAGCTGCTCTTGTGCAGTTCACACAGATGCGGACTGAGTGAATGATTCCAGATTGATACCGAAGTGAAACAAAGATGTGGTCATAAGTTGTCCATGTGATCATATGTTGGCCATGTGATGAGAAGAGACAAGAGAAACTCAAAACCAGCCTTATTTGGAACCAGAGGGTAAAAGAGAAAGAGGTCGACCCAGAGAAATGCTGAAAGAACATTGTGACAAGAGGCAGCAACAACAGGCATCAATTCCCTCGTAACAGTGAAAGTGAGAATGTAAGGAGAGTAGGGTATGATTGAGGTGAGTGAGTGAATATAGCACGAGGAGAGTAGAGTATGGTTAAGTGAGTGAGTGAATATATCACAAGGAGAGTGGGGATGTTGAGGTGATGAGTGAATATAGCATGAGGAGAGTAGGGGATGTTGAGGTGAGTGAGTGAATTAGCACAAGAGATAGGGGATGGTTGAGTGAGTGAGTGAATATAGCACAAGGAGAGTAGGGATGGTAGGTGAGTGAGTGAACATAGCATGAGGGGAGTAGGGATGGTTGAGGTGAGTGAGTGAATATAGCACGAGGAGGTAGGGATGGTTGAAGTGAGAGTGATGATATAGCACGAGGTGAGTAGGGGATGGTTGAGGTGAGTGAGTGAATATAGTATGAGGAGAGTAGGGGATGGTTGAAGTGAGTGATGATATAGCACGAGGAGAGTAGGGGATGGTTGAGGTGAGTATGATATAGCATGAGGAGAATAGAGATGGTTGAGTAAGTGAGTGAATATAGCATGAGAATAGGGGATGGTTGAAGTGAGTGAGTGATATAGCACAAGGAGAGTAGTGGATGTTGAGGTGAGTGGGTGAATATAGCACGAGGAGAGTAGGGATGGTTGAGGTGGTGAGTGAATATAGCATGAGGAGAGTAGGGGATGGTGAGGTATTGAGTGATATAGCATAGGATAGTAGGGGATGGTGAGGTGAGTGAGTGAATATAGCACGAGGAGAGTAGGGGATGGTAGGTGAGTGTGAATATAGCACAAGGAGAGTAGGGATGGTTGAGGTGAGTGAGTAAATATAGCATGAGGAGAGTAGGAGATGGTCGAGGTAAGTGAGTGAATATAGCACGAGGAGAGGTCACAGGAAATGTGAATAGAATAATATTCAGGCGGGATAGCGGAAGTCTCGTGACTGATTGAGAGTGTGAACTTGGAGGGAGGAGATGACGTAGGGGAGTTGTGATTGGTTAAGGGACAAAGCATGAGATGACGTAGAGTAATTTGATTGGTTCAGTGACGAAGTATATTAATCCCATGTATGAGGCTGGAAGACAAGATTAACACATGGAGACTGCTGAAGATGGTGTTGCAGGAGGCGGTAACCTGTATTGGCTTGCTGACCTCCACAGTTAGTGTAAGGAGATTCACATGGGGGCTGTTGAGAACTAGTGACGGACAGGGTGCTGTAGACACCCAGTAGATAGGCATAAAGCCAATGGCTCATGGAGCCCAAGTTGTAATAGAGAGTTAGACTAGTTGCAGAAGTAGGTCTCGAATTTATTGACGAGACAGATCACTGTGTTAGTATGGAAGTAAATATCAGGATCTAGACTAGAGTGATTCAGTGTTGGACCGATTGTGTGTGAGAGACGAACTGAGGCACGGCTGCAGTAGAGAGATGTGCATTCAGGACATTAATATGTGAAACAACCAAGCGAATTGTACACCATTGTCTTGTATATAATTTGTTTCATTGGACATGTTATGTGTATATAAACTTATTGTTACTTCCACAAGAGAATTCTGTGTGCAGTAAATCAACAATCACTTTGTCGTGGTCTGATGCTGTGGTGAAGAACGAAGTGTGAGTGTCGTGGCGAGAGAGAGTCAGTGTTATCAGACTCTGCAGTCCAGAATAATTCAACCAGCAACGCGAAGTACGTCAAATGTACGATGGGCACATGTTAAATACGGTAGGGAACTACCATCCAAGGTTCTCACCAGGGTAACGGCAAGATCACGTCTTGACGACGCATCCTCAACCACTGCAGCGGAGCACGCATAAAGTGGGTCAAGAAGAAAGCTGAGTCGTTACGACCTGGAGATTATGGCGATCACGACAAGGGCAGAACATTAGAATGCTTTAAAGTATATTCATATGTGTGTTACATCTATGACATTTACAGGACATCATATATTAAATGGCGTGTAATCATAGAGCCATTAACATTTTATACCCTCACTAAGATTGAGCAACTTGCCCTGGAACAGGGACATATGGCAAGATACAGTGAGGGTTCTGTACATGGTATGACACTTCGTAATAAAGATTGTCAGGTATGGAAAGTCTAGAATTTCTGTCTTATCTGTCGTCTTTAGCTCGAAAACACAATAGATAGTTTGATAGATCATTACATAGTGTTCAGAGCATCAGATCACAGACCACCGGATCTGTAACAACAACATTAATTAATGAAAGCTGATTTTTTTGACTTAACGTGCGGTAGAAGAATATGGCAAGGTATAGACACTCAAAATTAATGCTTGAATTATAAATCGACGCCTGGGAGTCATGACCCAGGCGGGCCCACCTCCCCTATAGTGTCAAGAAGCTGAAGGGCTGAAACACTTGCTTGACGGGTTCTTCTGATGATCAGATTGCCTCCTGCTGCAAAGCTCTGTACAAAGAGTTTCTATCTCATGAGAGTTTTGTATGTTACATTATTATAATCGTATGAATGTTTCACTACTGATGTTTATTGCATTATTATGATTGAATGAGTGTTTCTTTACTGATGTGTATTACTTTGTTGTGATTGTATGAGAACCATAAAGAAAGATTAATAGATTAATGCAACTGTATTGTCATTTATGAGAATTATCAAACAGCAGATGGTTAGGTGATTGCTATTGTTTTGGGCATGTTCTTTTCGTCCAGTGTCATGTAGAGAACTGAAGGTGGTTAGATATTTCTGTGTTTTAGTTATCTTGTTCTGCTAGTCTTGTTTAGGAATAAGAATTAAGTATTTGCTTGCATGTGTTCACCAGATGACAAAAGGAGTACACCTCTTTGTTATCCGCCCTTAAAGGACGGTGGACATGTCTGTGTTGTGTTGTTATTTGCAGTATAACTGATATTTGCGCCTTTCGGCCCAACACATCCGACTTCAGCGCGAATTTAGTATTTAAAACACATTATATAAATCAGTGTCAGCCGATGTTAAGTTCAGTAATGGGAAGAAATTAGTTCTTGCATATTTAATGTACTAGTTGTGAATAATTTATACAATATTTTGGATATTTCTTTTAAATTCATGTGTATACTAAATTGTGTTAAACTTAAAAAAAAACAGATTAAACTAGATCAATTAAGTTTTATTTGGGTCACATGTTAGGTCTTCTAGAATATAGCAGTTGTACGAAGGAGAGGAATGTAACAGATTATAAATCTTTCAACACAAAAATATTATTGTTAAACTTCTAGGACTGCAACTAAAAATATCATATTTAAACTAGAATGAGCAGCTGTGTAGAAGACATAAGTATTTAAGATACATTACTGTTAACCTTTTGTGTGTGGAGTTGGGGGGGGACATCCATTAACCTTATCTTTAGTTTACTACAAGTGGACTAGAGGGGGTGTGATAATGATATCAAGTGATAACGTAGACTTTAAGGTGGTCATTATTCTGGTCACCACCACTAGCAGTCTTAGTGCCGAAACTAGTGTACGCCAGGCCAGGCTTGTTGTGTTGTGAGTCATCTTGTTTGTCGAATATGTAGAGGTCTGTAATCTTTGCTACTTTTAGCATTTATTTGTGATGTCTTAATTTAAAAAATTTATTTAGCACTGTTTTGTTAGGCACAACATGCCCTCTAAGATTGCACGATGGACATTTGATGTATTGTGTTGTACACATTAACATTTTGCTGCTCATTTTTATTTACAAAATATGATTGTTTTGGTCACAGTACATATAGTTTTATTTAAAAATTTGTATTACTGATAGTACTAATTATTTCTTTTCTTTGCTCAGATTCTTTTCTGTTGCAATGCTTTGCTTAGTTTAAAAAAAAAATAAAATAAGTGCTAAAACGAATGATTAAAAGTAAGGAAACTTGTTTTTGTTCTTTTGAAATAATAAACCTTGACAATAGTTCAGAATTTTATTATTTCTGTTTTTCAGATTGGAACAGTACAGACACACTAAAATTGGTAGAACATTGTGGACAGTTTAAGGAAGTTTTTATATGATATGGCTCTTATGCTTCATCCAAAAATTATGTATTGAAAATTAATAAAGAAAACAAGAAAATTAGTTTGTAACTGACATAATTATTAGACTCTAAAGAAAATATAAAAAAATACATGGAAGACATCTGATTAGATAAAGTAACCAAAAGATAAACTTGTTGAAGCAAAAAAAAATTCTTAAGTTATTAAAGATACAATTTATTTATATTCAGAACAGTTCAGAAAGCCTGTCTGTAAACAATTAGGGAAAAAAAAGAAAGGATAAACAAAATTTAGTAAGAACTACTGGTTAGGTAAAAGGAATACTTGTAGAACTATGTTGTGGGAGAGAAGCTGTTTATGGCTTAGAGGCAACTTCATAATTGCCTATATTGTTGTAGCCGTTGTTGTATTGCCATCATGTTCACTTTTGGCTGCCACAAGTAATGATCCTGCTCAAAATGCTGAAGAACTACAGTCTAGGAACTCAACTAAGAATGGTTATTGGCATGCACATTCACATCAGGTGAGCCCTGTTACATTAAACTTTGAATGTTTAACTGTTCATAATGTGCACCGTACCAATCTATGCATTCTTCTACTATTTATATATTTGAGAATATAATAGGAACCCGACACAGTGCATGAGATGGTTCATGCACTGAGTCAATCTATGCATTCTTCTACTATTTATATATTTGAGAATATAATAGGAACCCGACACAGTGCATGAGATGGATGTAGTTGCAGTTAGTTGAAGGCTCTGGTATCACTGCAAACAAATTAAAGTCCATAATTGCTCAACCGCCCATGTCAGTGGAATCATCCGAATTAACATCACATCTCATTGAAGGATCCAAACAAAAACAGGCAGCTGCAGTCCCCATCATAGCTACAGCACACGCCAAAAGACATAAAGCGTAACTGCACCAAAAGTGAATGCAGCCAAACTTTACTTTGTCATACGATATCATCATTCATTGTAAACAATTTGAATATGGAAACATGATCTGGATGAAATACACAGCTCATGGTGTGCACAGAGCACTAAACTCAGTAGCCCCCACCGCAAGCCGAACTTGGAATATGAGGAGACTGCAACAAGGAACACTTTTCAGACTGAGCCTCAATTGTTCCTGTTGCCTATCCACCATATTCATGTGATATGAGATGGTTCATAATGTGCACTGTATCAATATATGCATTCTTCTACTAATTATGTTTGTGAATATAACAGGAACCCAGACACAGTGCATGAGATGGTTCATAATGTGCACTGTATCAATCTATACTTTGTTTTACTAATTGTGCACCAGAGAATATAACAAATAAGAACCCAGACATAGTGCATGACATGGTTCATAATGTGCACTGTATCAATCTATACTTTGTTTTACTAATTGTGCACCTGAGAATATAACAAATAAAAACCCAGACACAGTGCATGAGATGGTTCATAATGTGCACTGTATCAATCTATACTTTGTTTTACTAATTGTGCACCTGAGAATATAACAAATAAGAACCCAGACACAGTTCAATGAGCTGATAATAATCACAACCCATAGATAATTACTTGCAACAGTGTCAGTAAACCATAGCTGGCTCCTTTGGCTACATGCAGCACCTTCTCCACAATTGATGTGGTGGGTATAAAATGAAAAAAAGGAAGAGTTCAGAGGTGTATTATTATAATTCTGTATTCATCAGTGGGCCATAATTAGTGTGTTTGTTTGTTTTGTATTCATCAGCGGGCCATAATTAGTGTGTTTGTTTGTTTTGTATTCATCAGTGGGCCATAATTAGTGTGTTTGTTTTGTATTCATCAGTGGGCCATAATTAGTGTGTTTGTTTGTTTTGTATTCATCAGCGGGCCATGATTAGTGTGTTTGTTTGTTTTGTATTCATCAGTGGGCCATGATTAGTGTATTTGTTTTGTAATCATCAGTGGGCCATGAATAGTTTGTTTGTTTGTTTTGTATTCATCAGCGGGCCATGATTAGTGTATTTGTTTGTTTTGTATTCATCAGCGGGCCATGATTAGTGTGTTTGTTTGTTTTGTATTCATCAGCGGGCCATGATTAGTGTGTTTGTTTGTTTTGTATTCATCAGTGGGCCATGATTAGTGTATTTGTTTTGTATTCATCAGTGGGCCATGATTAGTGTGTTTGTTTTGTATTCATCAGCGGGCCATGATTAGTGTATTTGTTTGTTTTGTATTCATCAGCGGGCCATGATTAGTGTGTTTGTTTGTTTTGTATTCATCAGCGGGCCATGATTAGTGTGTTTGTTTGTTTTGTATTCATCAGTGGGCCATGATTAGTGTGTTTGTTTGTTTTGTATTCATCAGTGGGCCATGATTAGTGTATTTGTTTAGTATTCATCAGTGGGCCCTGATTAGTGTGTTTGTTTGTTTTGTATTCATCAGTGGGCCATGATTAGTGTGTTTGTTTGTTTTGTATTCATCAGCGGGCCATGATTAGTGTGTTTGTTTGTTCTGTATTCATCAGCGGGCCATGATTAGTGTGTTTGTTTGTTCTGTGTTCATCAGCTTTATATCTCTAGCAAAGTCCAGAGGGACTGAATTTTGCATGAATGTCACTTTTTCCTATTTTCACACTGGAAGCCGTGTGCTCATGTGTCTCCGACCATACATGCAGATATTCTCCGACTTCAGAGGAACTCTCATATTTTTGTCGTTGAGAGTTGTAACGTTTTGGATAGATTTTTCCTATTGATTTTGCCTGGAGAGTGGCCATTTTTATGGTTTTCTCTTTTTGATTTCCAACTGCCAAGAGTTCTTTAACATGTGCAGAAGACCTCCTGTTTTTGTCATTTTCTGAGAGGGCTAGACATCGAATCTCACTACCCAGAGACCAAGGGAAGATAAAACCATGGGTTCGATTTTACTTTTTATTTTTTTTTATTTTGCATTGCCAGTGGTGGGTATTGAACCAGGGACATTCTTGTCTAGAAGCTGACATCTTACCTCTAGACCACCCAGCCCCCTCAGTGATTAATGAATTGGACTACTGAAAAGAGCTTGAGTCATTCCTAATTGATAGTTCCTAGGTTCATCCAGCCTTTAATGGGTACCATTAAGTGCCATTGTGCCGCTTGTCATTGAAAAATGTAGCTGCTAACTCCTTGTATGCTTTAAGGTGAAGTGAAGACCCTTTACTTTTAATTTCTTTGTTGATCAGATGGCTCATCATCAACTGACCTTAAAAGGATGTTAATTATGTGTACTGTGCAGAAACCTGGAGTCTGTAGAAATGTGGTTTTACAGAAGAATGTTGAGAATACCATGGACAGCAAAGAAGAGTAATGAAAACGTTCTGAAAGAGGCCAAAGCAAAAAAAGAGCTAATTTCCAATATTAGGAAGAAACAATCATCATTTTTTGGCCATTCAATGAAAAGAGAACAACTGGAATATATTGTAACAACTAGGAAAATTGAGGGATGAAGAGATAGAGGGAAGCAAAGAGAAAAAATACCAGACAGCTTAAGAGAATGGCTTGGCAGAAGGTCAACAACAAAAATGATAAATAACTGTCGAGATCGAAAGTTGTGGAGAGACATGATCACCTACGCCAGCAGGCCCGTAGAAAGTAAAAGTAAAGTGACCCCGTCACGCTAAGTGGCGTATAGGGAATATGGTGTTAGTGACCATAAATTTTACAGACCTTCAGTACATGATTTTTGGGGTAATGTGGTTGGTATTACACCTGTGCCACTTTACTTTCCCAGAAAAAAAATCTGGTACCCATTAAAGGCTGTGTGAACCTGGAAGCCGTCGGTTGGGATCTAACCCTACCTCTTGTCCTTTGTAGTCCAGTTCACTAACCACTGAGCTATCGCGGCTCCCTCAACAGGCCCAGTACTTGATGATAATGTGCAGAAACCAACTGAGAATTTTACACGATAATCTCTTTTTTGGAATCCCCCAGGGAAGGAAGCAAAAGAAAAGGCCAAAATATACTTGGAGACGAGCGGAAACAGAGATGAAGAGTATGTGGAAGACATGGAATGATCTAAAGAGAATGGCAAGAAACAGGACAGCTTTAAAGTGTTTGTTGAAGATCTATGCTCAACAGGGGGATGGAAGTGTTTGTTGAAGATCTATGCTCAACAGGGGGATGGAAGTGTTTGTTGAAGATCTATGCTCAACAGGGGGATGGAAGTGTTTGTTGAAGATCTATGCTCAACAGGGGGATGGAAGTGTTTGTTGAAGATCTATGCTCAACAGGGGGATGGAAGTGTTTGTTGAAGATTTATGCTCAACAGGGGGATGGAAGTGTTTGTTGAAGATCTATGCTCAACAGGGGGATGGAAGTGTTTGTTGAAGATCTATGCTCAACAGGGGATGGAAGTGTTTGTTGAAGATCTATGCTCAACAGGGGGATGGAAGTGTTTGTTGAAGATCTATGCTCAACAGGGGATGGAAGTGTTTGTTGAAGATCTATGCTTCATAAGGAATTGGGAACAAGAAGAGAAGAATTAGGTGTAGGTGCATTGTGTTAGTGTTTACAAATATCTGTGCCTTTTTGTCCAACACATCAGTCTTCAGCATAGCATTTTTGGAACTGGTTTGCCTTCCCTCCCAATCTCTGCCCGCTTGGCTAGACTGTTTAGCTGTTGCCTCTTTCCTTATGGAAGCTTTTTATCAATGCAATGGAAGAGATTTCAGAGACAAAATTTTCCATATATTTATATTTTTTATTGATTAATTTCAATATTTCTACATATTTATTTTTAATCTAACAAATAACATATTATTTATGAATTTTTAGATATTTGAACAAGGTATTAGATTTCACCAATACCAAGATGGTACAAAACATGTAAAAATATGGTTTGATGACAGTTCACATTAATCAGATTGAGAGTGATGCACTATGCGGCGAAACGTACATGGCTGAAATCGGCATGGCGCACACTTGAAACGTACTAAAAGAGTTAATAGAGCAATTCGGGGAGATGGAGTAAGATCTTCATTAGCAGTTAGTGCTAATTCTGATGGAAGCCACAGCTGTTTGTTTTCATCTCAAAGTGACATTTTAGTTACAGACTGACATTTTGCTACATTTATAGATGAAGTTGTCCTGAGCCTAATACATTCCACAGATTGTTTAGGCTGATATTTTATGGAAGTGGTTTCAGTTTGTGACATTACATACAAAACATAAAACTTTGAGCTAAGCAAATATCGTGTGAATTATATTTTAGTAGTTAATAGTCGTAACAAAATTATCAAAGATCGGCAAAACTGAGAGTTTAGGAGAATGCAGTGTTCAATTTTTAACCATAAATGTTTTTAAATTTTGAGATACAGCTTCTTCTAATCACTTCTTCTTCTTCTTCTAACCTTCCTCCATTGCCGTTGGCGTTGAGGGGAGATACAATCTGCGATTCTTTGCTCTTCTGTTGGCCTCTTCTGGTGTTATCCCTCCTAGTGACACTAGTATTCTCTTTATCGATCTCTTTCTCGGTCTTCCTCTTAATCTGGTGTTTTCATAGCATTTGTTTATGGCTCTTTGAGTCATTGTTAGTTCATTTTGTCTTGTTATGTGTAATCACTTTAAATGTAAAATAGAAAATTATGTATTTCTTCATGAAAAGGCCCAAAAGAACAAATCAACTAAAGTATCAGTAACAAACAACTGTGGCAAACAGTCAGCTTTGAGTTTGTTTGGTCCAGGTGCTATCCTTCATGTTAGCCCCTGTTTTAATGTGACTTTGGCATTAATGATTAGAATAGTTATTGCAAATGTCTCAAGTTTGTTTTCTAATCTAAAAGCAACTATGAATCCTGTTTTCATTGCTGTGTTCTTTACATGATGATTAAAAATAAATTGTTCTTTTGTATAAAGGAGTGGTATGATATCACTAATTAGGAGGGACAGCTCTGAGTATAAACAAAGTGCTGCCCTGGAAGGAAAATCAAGGAAAACAAAAGAATTGAGATACAGGCCTGAATAAATGTGTGTTACAGGAATGTATGGTGCAGAAACATTAGACAAGAAAGCAGAGCAGAAAATTGAAGCCTTTGGAATGTGGATTTATAGAAGAATAGAAAGAATTGGATGGAAAGAAAAGAAAACAAATGATGAAGTTTTAAAACAACTAAAAATGAAAAGAGAACTACTAAACACAAATAGAACAAGACAAATGACATTTTTGGGGCATGTTAAAAGACACAACAGCCTACTAAAAGTAATATTGGAAGGTAAAATACAGGGTAATAGAGGCAGAGGCAGACCAAGACTAATATGGACGAGTAACATCAAAAGAAGGACAAATCAGTCTATGACAATCTGCACCATCAAAGCAAGAGACAGAATAGAATGGCGCTCCATGGTAGCCAATCTTCGATGCGGAGACGTCACTTGATGATGATGACAGACATGCACTGAATGTGACATGTAAAACAAAGTGCTAAACAAACTGCTACATAAAAAAGATCAAGAGGTGGAGGAATATAAATGGTGGAAAGGAGGAAGAAGAAGAAGCCCTAATTTGTAAAGAAGTGCTTGAAACTAAAAAATAACAGAGATAGAAAATTGTAACGTTGGAGCACCTTCTTTATAAGAGGGGAAAATAATTACATCAATTGTATGTAACTGCTTGACGGATATAAAGTGGGAGTAATAATAAACATTTTGACTAAAAAGTCTGCATCACTAGATAGAGACAAACTCAAAACAGCATTACTCAAATTTACTATCATGATTTCTGTCTTTCATGTATGTTAATATGTTAGTAAAACAGAAAAAAAATCATAACATATTAATGAACTCTCCACAGGATTTGAACGGATCTGTGATAACATTTAATGTGACAGTTGATTATGTGACATATGAGGAAAGTAATTTCTTTATAAAGATGATCTTTTCCCAATATGGGAATGATGAGGATATTAGTACAGAAAATTTAGAAAACTTGCTGTACAATTTGGGCCTTGGAAAGAGCAAAGGTAAGTAAAAAAATAATAATTGATCATTAATGGCACAAGATACAACATATGATTATTTATATATATTTACTTGTTACTATTTTTTTTTCTTCTTTATTTTAAAATAAAAAATTGAATTTGATCTCTCTCTCTCTCTGTGATCAAGACTCAATCAGAGTAGGATTCCAGACTCTCTCATGAAGTCAGCTGTCTGTTTAAGTGATTCGATTGCCCCATAAAGTTTCTCTACCAGGGAGGTGGGTGAGGACCACATTGCTCTTCTCAGGTCTGTGTACTGTGGGGGCAATCCTGTAGAACATGTTTTGTGGTCATATTGTCCAGTCTACAGTATAGGCTGGTTGTACCTATTTTGAATTTGGTGAACATGTGATTTCTCATTCTATTAGTAGGCGAAGTATGATGACTTGATCCCTCCTTGATAGTTGGAGGTATCCGTCCTTCTCGTTATGCTTTGGGTGTTCTCGTTTCCATTTTTCATGATACTGACCTTTGAGGATGGATTTGGCTTTATCCTAACTGAGTGGATGGTTCTCTTGTGGTAATCTCCCAAATTTGATTTGTTATCAATCCTCTCCACTAATCTTTAGTTAGCCATGAGAAGATATATTATGTGGTCACATACAGCTCCTTTAGATATTTGATCAAATTTGATTTGTTATCAGTCCTCTCCACTAATCTTTAGTTAGCCATGAGAAGATATAGTATGTGGTCACATACAGCTCCTTTAGATATTTGATCAAATTTGTAATAAATGTCATGTTTTAAGTTGTTTTATTTATTTATTTATTTTTGTTCTAAATACTACTTTTTCCCACCATCACCACCATCTCTCTCTCTGTCTGTATCACTCTGTCTTTGTTCTCTCTCTGTGTCTCTCTGTCTCTCTGTCTGTCTCTCTCTCCCTCTCTCTCTCTCTCTCAATGACTAAAGGAATAGTTGCTCTTCTGGATAATTCTGGTTCACTGATCCTGGTTCAAGCTATCCCCCTTGAGTTGTCCACCCTTAAAAGTATATTAAGTGAGAATTGTGTTGTTGTTTGCAATAAAAACTGTGGTGTTTGCACCTTTCTGCAAAACACATGTGGCTTCAGCATGGCATTCTTGACTACCAGGCTGCCCTACCTCTTGATCTCTTCTCATTTGCCCAGATTAGAATGGTTAGTTTGTTACTAGAGGCATCATAAGGAGGTGCAATAGGGTCTGGATACTTCTGGTACACTGATCCTGGCACAAACCATCAGCTATGAGTTGCTGGCAACTACTACTGCTGTCTGGCATCTTTTCCAAAAAGGTCTGGCCCCCACCAAAATCCAAAATATTAAAATGAAACATTTTAGAACAGAAAAGAAAGAAAAAGTGTCAGATTTGAGACGAAATGGTTTGTGGTTTGAGGCACTCATCAGATGGTGTCAGCTCTGAAAAGAAATGGTTTGTGGTTTGAACACTCATCAGATGGTCATGGTTCAGTTTCTAACTATTCACAAGAGCATGGCACCACATTTCCCATTACAACTTCTTTAGGTATGAAGGAAACCCTTTACTATTCTTACATCAGAATGAGACACTGTTTGTGCTCCAAACTCCAGATAGGTATTAAGAAATAAACATACTGTAAGAAATAAACAGCTGAACTAAAAAGGAAGACAGAACAAAAATTAAATGTTTTGGCTACAGACTCTCATTTTAGATTTTGTTCTCTACACAGGTTGTCTGAACATTGGTAGCCTAGTCAGGTAGAGATAAGAGAAATGGTCATGTAAACCATGATCTCATCTACGATTAGGAAAAATAGGTGGACATGTAAAGGGAGTGTGTGGTGTTGAGAAGACACAACAAAAGAATTTCTAAACAGGCTGTTCTATGGGAAATATCAGGATACAAAAAAAAAAAAGGAGGAAGACTTAGAGACACACTGAAAAGCACACTTATAAGAGAAGCATAGTTGGCAGGCATAGACTCATTGCATAAGATCGAACATCTCACCTAGAATAGAGATGGATGGCAAAAACACTACGAGCCTTATATGATGCCCAGCAACACTGAAAGGATCATAATCATGACAGGTAGTATAAAGTTATATGTAGTACTGCTAAGGCCTAGTTCAACGGAATTTATATTTCGACCCCAATGGCATGTGACACAACTATTTCCTTACAATTTGAATTTTCTAGGATTTCTTGAGAATGGAGAAAGGTGTGAACGACTAAATGCTGCTGGAAGAGAACTAATAAACCAGATTTTCTGTTTTTGTCATTCCTGATTATTTTATTTGGTAGCACTTCCTTCTTTGCTTTACCATTTTGCTGACTGTTTAAATCACCAATTTGGTTCCCTAATGAAGATTAATTTGACTACGTCTTGTTTTAGATTATATACTTAATGAGTTGATGTACTTTATCCAGACAAGACGTAGGCTGACGGAACACTCACTGATATTTAATTACAGAGGACTGTGTAGAATAACCTTTGTAATATATTATTTTCTAACATAACTTTCCACAGATCCCAAAAGAAGTGAAAGATCACTTGAACCCCAACATTTCCATTCTACACATAGTGAGGTATTATTGATTTGTTCACAATTTTCTACATAATTATAGTAGAAGAGGCTCAGTAAAACCAGAACAATATGGTGTGACATGTTCAAGAAAAACACATCAGCCTTCTATACGAAACAGGATATTTTTCATTTACACTTTGTTTCTTTTGTTGGCATTAGCATTTTACTGCAATGGAATTGAGAGAAAAAAAAATAAAAAAATCATGTTTGACTTATGTCTGTAGAAGTGAATAAAAAAACTGTATGGTTAAAGCTCCACGTAAAAAGTGGACAACACAAACCAGAACAATGTTTCGGCTCACTAGGCCTTCAGCAGGAAGAAACATACAACACACATACAAATATGTAGTTAAAATAACAAATAGAATAATTTTGAACTAGAAGAAGAAATAAAAGGAAAATTAAAAATAAAAAGTCTTCCCTGTATACTCTGATTAGGGATTTTGTTCCTGCTGAAGGCCCAGTGAACCGAAACGTTGTTCAGGTTTGAGTTGTCCATGTGTTATGTGAAGCTTTAACCATACAGTTTTTTTTTTCTATTTTGTATCATTTCTCCTCACAATTAACTTCATTGCAGCTTCACAGTTTCATGCATTTTTGCATGTCTACAGTTTCTGAGGGCTGCTCATGATTGTGAGATAGGAACTTAACAGAGCTACAGTGGTCTCCTCATATTCTGCCTGTAACATGTAAATTGTATGTAGACATATATGCAGACTTCAGAATGAAATATCAGCCCCTTAAAATACAAGTGACAGACAAAATAAGGGGCATTTATTGGGACCGCCTACTGAGTTAATTTCATGGAGGCAACTTATGTTGTAGTACAATCCGTGGGGTCCTGCACTTTAATGAAAAATCGTAGAGTTCTTGCATCATGTATGTCTTTAACCCTTAATTATGATACCTACATGTGACTCACTTGTTTATGATACCGTAGTAAAAATTACTACCACTTAAATGTAACATTCATTTTGGAAAATCAAATTTTCTTGTAACTTTTGCTACACAGCAGTGTGTTTACCCAAGACGAGACACAGGGATCTGATGTTATAACTTCCTGCTTTACAGTCCATTTTTAGCCATAAATGTGACCACATGGTGAATGAACCTGAGATAGAAATCCAACTTAGAGGATTTGAAGGTTGTTGTTTAAGAAGATTCTAGACATCTGATTGGGTCAACACTTCACAAAGAGGTCACCAGAAAATCAGGCTTAATAATCTCAGCCAAGAAGTGACAAGAAGACTTTGGAAATGGTTAGGCCTAGTTCTATGATTGGACCGAACCAGTCACCTGCACCTAGCATTAACATGGAAACCACCTGACAAACACAGAAGAGTGAGACCACCGGGACATGGCAATGAACCATATATGATGAAATGAAAGAGACTGGCAGGTCCTGGCAAGAGTTGTCCAAGCTTGCTCCAGATCAGATTAGTGAAGATCTTTTGTGGGTGCCCTATGCTCCATCCAGAGTTCAGAAGATTAAGAAGAAGAAAAGACTCATGAAAGCACTTATGTATATGATGACACATCATAAAGAAGGCCTAGTCTAAAGACCCATCCATTTTTCTTTTTCACTTCTGTCACTTTAGAACACTTTATTACCAACTGTACTAGTGGTGAACTCTGCCTGTGTCTGCTACCACCTGTGTCTACTACTACCTGTGTCTACTACTACCTGTGTCTGCTACCACCTGTGTCTGCTACCACCTGTGTCTGCTACCACCTGTGTCTACTACTACCTGTGTCTGCTACCACCTGTGTCTACTACTACCTGTGTCTGCAACCACCTGTGTCTACTACTACCTGTGTCTGCTACCACCTGTGTCTACTACTACCTGTGTCTACTACTACCTGTGTCTGCTGCCACCTGTGTCTACTACTACCTGTGTCTACTATGCAGATCAGTATCATTTATAAAAGCACTCTTGGTCTCTTTTCATGAATGCTACAGAACTGAATATGGACAGGAAATTTGTTCCCAGCTGCCTTTTCTGGGATGAACCGTTTCCTACTTCTTCAGACTGGCATTTCTATCTAAGATGGAATAACTCTTTCAGACTGGCATTTCTACCTAAGATTGAATAACTCTTTCAGACTGGCATTTCTATCTAAGATGGAATAACTTTCAGACTGGCATTTCTTCCTAAGATGGAATAACTCTTTCAGACTAGCATTTCTTCCTAAGATGGAATAACTCTTTCAGACTGGCATTTCTACCTAAGATTGAATAACTCTTTCAGACTGGCATTTCTATCTAAGATGGAATAACTCTTTCAGACTGGCATTTCTATCTAAGATTGAATAACTCTTTTAGACTGGCATTTCTTCGTAAGATGGAATAACTCTTTCAGACTGGCATTTCTTCCTAAGATGGAATAACTCTTTTAGACTGGCATTTCTATGTAAGATGGAATAACTTTCAGACTGGCATTTCTTCCTAAGATGGAATAACTCTTTCAGACTGGCATTTCTATCTAAGATGGAATAACTCTTTTAGACTGGCATTTCTTCGTAAGATGGAATAACTCTTTCAGACTGGCATTTCTTCCTAAGATTGAATGACTCTTTCAGACTGGCATTTCTTCCTAAGATTGGATAACTTTCAGCAATAGATTGGTGAAGAAGAAGATAATTTTCAAGGATGTGAAATTGAAACAGATTGATCACTTTATCTATCCTGGAAGTCATATTGATCATGACAAGTAAAAAAAATTAGAAAATCAGAATAGCTAAAACAGCAATATCCTTCAAAAGCCTTGACAAAATGTGGAAATCACTAAAGCAGCAATGTCCTTCAAAAGCCTTGAGAAAATGTGAAAATCAAAACTCACGAGCACACAAACAAAACTTAGACTATTCAAATCAAACATACTTTCAACCCTTACATATGCACACGAGAGCAGGAAAACAAGAGACATAGAAGCAAAGCTGAATGCATTTGAAAATAAATGTCTAAGGAAAATACTTGGTAAAGCGTGGAACAAATTCAAAACAAACAAGGAAATTAGAGAAATTGCCAATAACTCACTAATATCTTCAGTAATAAAGAAAAGAAGTCGGACATATATTGAACATGTGATGAGGAGAGATAATAGCCAAATAACAAAGCAAGCTCTCATGTTGAAAACAACAGGTAAGAGGAAAAGAGACCAGCCCAGAGGGACACTGAGAAGAACATCGATCATGAAGGCAAGAGCAGCAGGAATCGGCTCCCTCAATGAGATTGAGATGCTTGCACAGAACTGAGACAAATGGAGAGATTTGATAAAAGATCTTTGCAAGAATTGAGACTCCTAGAAAGAAATTTAAAAAAAGAGTATCTGGGTTTAAGCTCTATGGGCCAGCCATGGCTTGAGAGATCAATAGATAAATAGATAGAAATTGAAACATCTCAGTCCTGTAAGTAGTTTTTATATAAATTCTGACTATTTCCACGATTCAAATACATTTTTTTTTTTTCCTTTCTTTTGCAGTGTCTTACTGTGAATGAAATGTTGGATGTATTTCACCTGTCTTCATATCTCAACCTATCACCTGAACAGTTTTCATATCTGTGTCCGGCACTTGTTTACCAGCTGAATTTGGATGTGTGTAAAACATATGGCAGCAACCAGCAGACAAATTCTAGTGACAAGAGCACTGGCCGATTGTATTCAGAAGATTCTAACAAAAAAGAAAAGCATGAGCATTCAAATGTAGACGTAACATCTTTAGATATTAGTAAAATACCTGCCAAAGGTAAGACCATTAGCTTACCTGTCTGTAGATTTTACAGGGTATCCCACTAGCTATAAAACTCACCTTTTTACTTAACAATTCTAGCACCAAGAAAGATATTGCAACCAAATTTTAACAGGAATGCATTAATTGCGTGAGAAATCTATCTTTCGTTCGCTTGTAGTTTTGTCTATATCTGCAGTGTCGTTTATGTGTCTGCATAAATTTTACTGTCTTTTGTAATTCTTGCAGTAACCCATATAGTTTTGTCTGTAGTGTTGTATCTATGACCCAATGGATTTTCCTTAGTCTACTATATTCAGTACAGTCTTGAAGTATGTGTTCAGCAGTCTGGGGCACCTGTAGATGCATGAGAAATGAAAAGGAATTGTCTGTAGTAGCATGTGTGTGTGTTTATGTGGTGCTAGTTTTTACGACACAGAGTAGCGGGCCGTGCTGGACACGCCTCTGTCATTTGGCTGGTTGTTTCTACACAAAACTGTTGTTTGTGAATGTTGTTGTAAACATGTGTGCTTGTACAGGGTAGCTGGAAAGTGTGCTGTATACTCTGGAGGAGGGATTGTTCATTCTATCTATTCACCTGCCTACCTACCTACCTACCTGTCTATTGACCTTTCGTGCCGTAAATGGCCCATAAAGCATAGGCCCAGATACTCTTTCTCATATATCTAAATTTTTATTCTAGCAGTTTTTAATCCTTGTAAAGATCTTTTATCAAATCTCGCCATTTGTCTCTGTTCTGTGCAATCAACTCTATCTCATTGAGGGAGCCAATTCCTGCTGCTCTTGCCTCTCTCATCAATATTCTTCTCAATGTCTCTCTGTGTTGGCCTCTTTTCCTCTTACCGTTATTACTGTTTACTGTCTTACTGTTTATTATTCACAGTAAACACCGTTCAGGAAATGCTGGGTTTCATAGCGAGTGAGACACTTTATATTTCATCTACATTCAAGATCTCATCTTATGAATCAAATCTGCAAACCCTGTCATAATGATCAAGCTTATAGTAGTTTCCAGATTTTAACTGATGCCTTATAACTTGGTCTGAATGGGCGTAAAAACATAAATATTTTATCGATTGTCATTTATCACTGACATTTTAGTTTTTGTGCTGTTTAATTATAGATGAGAGTTATCACATGGGTTGTTAAGGGACCTGTACCATGTTAACTGACTCAAATTGTATCTATCTATCTGTCTGTCTTGTCTTGTCTTGTTTATCCTAGCTTATCTTATCTGTCCATAGCCGGCCCATAGGGCATAGACCCAGATACACTTTCTCTGTTTGTTGTGTCCATGTTAACAGTCTTACTTGAATATATTTTCCTGGGCATTTGGAAGTTCGCAGCAATGAGATGACCAACAGATTTGCAGGGTCTGACATTGTGAGAGCTTTTAGAGACTGCCTTTCACAGGAAGATAACATTGAAGTGGAGGATAACCCACATCTTAAAGGAATGGTGGAACAGGGCACCACGAAGGGTAAAAGCAAGAAAAACATCCTCAGCAGGAAAGAATGCAACACATTCAGTCAATGCAGGACAGGAACATTCAGTAGATGAACATTTTGATGGTTGCTGGAATGGACAGCAGAGTAGATATGGGAAAACTCTGACAGCATTGACTTCAATCCAAATGAAAGACTATTATAGAAATGTAGCCTGTTTTATGAAAAGTTTTCTGAGAGGGCTAGATATAGGATCTCACTACCCAGAGACCAGGGGAGGGTATAGCCATTAGGAAACCACAGATTCAATTTGGAAAAATTCCCACTATCAGTGGTGGGATTTGAACCCAAGACTTTCTTATTTAGAGGACATCTCACCTCTGGATCACCCAGGCTGACGCCTTTCTCTCCCCCCCCCCCCAATTAAATGATATACAGTTACACCCAGATTTGCAAATAGAAAAATATAGGCATTAGCACCACCTTCCCTGATGCCACAATTCTGATGTCTATCCTGTAGTTTTGTAATAAACTTAGAAAAGAAAGCCTAGAAAACCTAGTGACAATAAACAGTATGAAGGGCAGGCAGGTCAAGAGGACTGATGCTGGACAAAGTTATAAAGTGGTTGAGAGAGCGAAGACACTGCAAAGTTCTGTTCTGTTCATGGAATCAGTTTCACTGCAATCGGGAATTCCCCATAACCGCTTAACTCATGTCACATCTGCCGCCAAAGCGCATTGACAAATTCTGTTAACAAGGTCAACTGCTGTGCAGCCCTAATTGAGCATTGATAAATTCTGTTAACAAGGTTGACTGCTGTGCAGCCCTAATTGAGCATTGACAAATTCTGTTAACAAGGTCAACTGCTGTGCAGCCCTAATTGAGCATTGACAAATTCTGTTAACAAGGTCGACTGCTGTGCAGCCCTAATTGAGCATTGACAAATTCTGTTAACAAGGTCGACTGCTGTGCAGCCCTAATTGAGCATTGACAAATTCTATTAACAAGGTCGGCTGCTGTGCAGCCCTAATTGAGCATTGACAAATTCTATTAACAAGGTCGGCTGCTGTGCAGCCCTAATTGGGCAGCGCAGGCAATGATTCCAAACGACATCCATCATATATTGAGTGCACAGCAATTTCTTCACTCGAGTTTCCTTGAAAATACACACTTAAAACAAACAAAGCAACCATAACGGTTTAAGCAACTGCATTTGTCACTGCATAAAACAGGACAACATACAGCCATTTTGCATTGTTGGATGGTGTAAACAAGTATTTCAATAACCAAGGGACATAATTGTGAAAGGATATAATCATTAATGCCATAAAGGTTGCCACATAATGTTGTTCATAGTAATAATAATTTTATCTTTGTAGCCATTGGCTGTTTCATTTTCTGTTTGTTGTTGACAGTTTGGGGCTTCAGCACGATTGCAGTAATAGTCATCAGTCTGGTAGGCCTGCTAGGGGTGGCTGTTATACCCATCATGCAGAAGGTGTTTTACAACCACCTGCTGCAGTTCCTGGTTGCTCTTGCTGTTGGAGCTCTGGCTGGAGATGCTTTACTGCATTTGTTGCCACACGTAAGTATTAATACACCATTTACTATAATTTTTAGAAAATATCAAAAAGAATATAGAAATGGCCTTTATTAATTTTATCTGGTAAAAAAAGTTTTAATTTAACCCTAGATTAATATACTGTTGTAAAATTACCACATGAAAATACAAATTCTTCAAAATTTAAGTTTGTCGTAGTCAAACATTACCCCTCTCTGTATACCTTCCTAAGTACTATTTCTGGTGTCCCCTGAGTGTTGGATTTCTTTCCTTTGGCAATGGATTTTTTTTTTTTTTCATTGCATGAGATACAATCTCATATAATCGCTGTGGCAACAGCGCCCCAGGCCCAGATGGGTTAAGATACGCGGATATCAACAACTTATCCGATGTTGACTTAGGTGAACTGGTAAGCATGTACAATGACAGTATCAGGACTGCAATAATCAATGAAGAATGGCTACACAGCTACTTGATACCGCTGCCAAAACCAAGCAAAGACCACAGAAAAATTCAGGGCTACCGCATCATAACCATGCAGAATACCATAGGCAAGCTTTTAGAAAAGGTAATTGCAAAGAAACTTTCTTGTTTTTTTGAAAACGCAAACTTGTTTCCATCAACGCTTGGAGGGTATCGTCCGTGTAGAGAGACTTGGTCAAATGCTGCCGTGTTTGCTCAGGATGTTTATGAAGGGTTTCAACGCGGTTTAGAGACATGTGCTGCTGCAATAGATCTGGAGGACGCTTACAACAAAGTACCCTTTAACTTCTTATTCAACCAGCTCATAAATTTAGGCGTCAGTCCCCGCATCCTAAATTGGCTAACAGCGGCACTTTTTCAGCGCAAAGTGGTTTTTCGATCTGGTAGTTGGACTTCTGATATAATTACGATGTATCCCGGGTTACCGCAAGGCTCACCTTTATCTCCTGTACTTTTCAATGCATACACTGTGAAAATCACAAGAGATCGGTTGGAAGGGCCAGGTCGCATTCTTTCTTATGCCGATGACATTTTGGTTTATCGACAGGGAAAAGATCGAAACAAAATAACTGCGGACCTACAATCAGAACTCAGGCGCATACAAAAGTGGTGTGACGAGGCAGGTGCCAACGTGAACCCATCAAAAGCTGAAGTAACTTGGTTCTCACTATATAACAACATCGTTAATATTGATACTCCATCTGTAGAAATGTTTTCAGACACTTTGCCAAGATCTATGACAATGAAATATTTAGGTATTCATTTAGATCGAAGCCTTGCTTTCGTAAAGCACATTGATAACGTGATAGAGAAAGCAAAAAAGGGTCTTGCTGCTATGAAAGTAATGGCCGCTGCAGGCAGTGAACAGCGGCACCTGCATACATTATACCAGGGACTGGTTGTTTCTGTTCTAGAATACGCTTTGGCGATTCAAACTCTCAGCAAACTTCAGTTAAAGAGGCTCGAAAAAATTCAGAACGAGGCTATGCGCATTATTCTTGGCTGCACTAGAGACACGTCATGCAGAGCGTTAAGATACCTACTTGACATTCCAACCATAGAAAGTAGAATCGAGTTGTGTAGAGCACGCGCTTTTCTGAACATTCTTGCTGATGAAAGACATCCTTTAAATTCTGTAGCGCTAGCACCAAAAGGTGATAGACTCGAGCAAGGCCAGTCGTGGATGGGCAGGGCAGAGAAATCCATTCAAAAGGTGTGCATGCTAAATGACTTGTAGCGTGGAGAAGAATGGCGGCAATGGCCAAATGACATTTCTACAATTACTATCAAAGTCTGCATAACACTGAATAAAGAATGTAGAACGATGAATCCCAAGGTCGTAGAGGATAAGATTCAGGCCTTAATCAAAGAAACGTAACGTCCGGCAATATTATTATCTACACAGATGGTTCGGTTGTACGAAATAAACGATGTTCATGGGCATATACAGCGCAGGTGAAAGGGCAAATGGTGCATGAGGATAGTGGTGCTTTTTCGCAAACAACGAGCAGCATGACAGTGGAGGTTTTAGCAGTCACTAAGGCAATGACATGGCTCGAAACACAGTCTTTCGCAGGAGTATGTTTTCTCAGTGACTCCATGAGTATGCTTAAGAAGGTTGAGGCTGGGTGGAGGCGAAGAGAGTGGTTGAAGTCCCTGCAGCTGTCAACTTTAAAAGAAATCATCTTCATCTACGTACCTGGCCACTCTTGAGTGCAAGGGAACGAACGAGCTGACAAGCTTGCTGAAAAGGCTAAAATTTCAGATGGCAACGCCATGGACAACGCGGACATTTTACACGCAATCCGCGAGGCGGGAAGAGTAGCAGACTTTCGAGACGACAAGGATTCAAACGCAATGGCGAGACTAACGCATAGTCGCGTAAGGCTTGGCACAGCTAAGAGCGAACATTTTTCAGGACGCCAGAGGTGTATGGTTAACCAACTGCGAACCGGCACGATCAGCCGTCACACACTTGTGAATTTACTCGAAAGGAAATCGGAGCACTTATGGGTATGCCCCTTGTGCAAGGAGGATGATCTTTCGACTAATGACTAATGACTCATATAATCCGAAATATTTATTTTCTCAAATTTTCAACAGATTGGTTGTTTTTAATTTTTTTTTCCTGTGACCAGGAAAATTCCCTCAGTCATCGGCTGACATCAAACAACCCTCTTTACCTCGGGAAATGCAGCGAATAACGCTATCAGGTGGCTGAACATACTGATGGACTTACGGCGGCCGTATTAATAGACAATGTAACATGTCCGGTCCATGTAGTCAAATTTCATGTCATAAATCAACCTGAGCTAGAAAATCTGAGTCCCTATGTCTCTCCTAGTGTAAACACACAGCCATGTGTCAAAAGTTCAAAGATAATACTATTTTTAGAGCTCCTAATGTTACATCTAAGCAATTTTTAATCATGGTATCGTAAACATATGAGTCACAGATAGGTATGTAATCTAGGGTTAAAACTAGTGCAGAAATAAGAGAATTGACAGAGCATCCAAAAATATCATCTATAATCAAGAGAAGATGGTGGTCATATGTTGGCCATGTAATGAGAAGAGATTACAAGAGAATCTCAAAGCAGGCCCTCAAATGGGAATCAGAGGGTACAAGAAAAACAAGTCGACCTAGGGAAACACTAAAAAGAACACTGAGGTGAGAGGCAAGAACAGCAAGTGTCAGCTCCCTTATTGAGATTGTGCAATTCGTCCAAAACAGGAACATGTTGCGAGATACAAGGCAGGTCTTATGCTTGATAACAATGATTGCCGGACACAAAGAGTCTAGTCTTGTGTGCCATCTTTGACTTGAAAAGACAATAGATAGATGGATGGATGGATGTATATAGTAGAATTAAAGCTAACAAAACATTGTAAAAGATTGTCATTATGGCTGTATCCAATTTCTTGGATCATCTGGAGGTAATGTGAGAAGGGTAATGTGTACCATCATGATCTGTTTGTGTAATAACCTCTCCAGCAGGGCCCTTCCTGTATTTGCTCATCTGTGAGCAGTATTCTGCTCCAGGGTGACTTAAAAGTAAGCATGTTGCCCTGGGTATGCTGTCCGAGACATGCTGGTGTGCTCAGCATTGAAATAGCCAACAAGCTTGCTGGCAGCTCTGGACAAAGAGGACATTGCCAAGTTTGTTCTTCATTCCTTAAACAAAGAGAAAGGGGATTGGTTGGCCTCCAGACAGAGAGATTATGAGTTTAAATCTCAGCTGCACCAGTTTTTTTTTATTTGCGATTTCCCTCTGTGGCAACCACCCCTGGCCTCAGCAGCGAGGCACGGCTTGAAATGTCAATTACTCATCAAAGGAAAAAATGAGCATATCCAAAGTCAGTTATCTGCCTGTGTGGTTAGGGACTCCTGTGCACACAGCTGCCAGGGAAGAATGGATTAACACGCAAAATTCACATGTGAGAGATAATCACATGTGAGAATTTTGCAAATGTTAACAGGAGAGACAAAATGAGAAGTGATGATATTATTTTAAAGATTTGTTGTAACTTTGTGGCAGACCAAGAAGAATATGGTTTCAAAACATCGAAGAGACTTTGAACACAACGACAGAAGAAGTGTGAGGACTGGCCAGATTCTATCAGACAGGATTTAATTAGGGTAACGTTTTGCAAAGGACATGCAACCCTGATAATGATGATGTCACTTTACCCTACATTAAATTTACAGAAAGATTGAAAGTGGTTCAGTTATCTACAGCTAAGAAATGTGGAAGAAGTGGAATTTAGCCAGCCATGACTCTCTCCTTCTTTTCCATGGTCACAAACCATGCCACAGGCCAACAAAGCAGTCAGTGATTGGTACTCTTGTCATGTTTTGTAGAGCAACAGTGAAGTTGGTCTGTAACCATCCCATCCTTGACAGCATGCCTCATGTCTGGTCCACACTATTTACATCTACCCACTACTTTTTGGCTGGAACCACGATAGCTCAGTGATTAGATAACCACAATCAGGTTCAATCCTGATCGGACGGCTTCCAAGTTCACCCAGCCATAAATGGGTACTGGATTTTTTTTTGGGAAAGTAAAAGCGGCACGGGTGTAATACTTACCACATTGCCCTAAAAATCATGTGCTGAAGGTTTATAAAAATTGTGGCCCTAACACCCTATTCCCTATACGCCACTTGGCATGATGGGACACTTTACTTTTACTTACTTTGTGGCTATATTAACGTGACTTAAAGAAAATCAGAAAACCAAGAGGTAGTTGGATAGACATATGGAAACCACACCACTTCGCTGCATAATTTACCTCATCACCTGCACTCGCTCGACCATCATCATTATTTTCAGCTCAGTTTTTCTCAACAATTCCTTGATCCTCTGCCGTCATTACTTTCCTCTACCTCTGTGTTGTGAGAGTGTTTATATGTGTATATATGTATGTATATATTTCCTTCTGTCTTATGAGTTTGTGCGTTTGTACCCCATATTTTACTATAGAAAGTGCTGCTGCTTCCCCATCTCTTCACTGTTCATGTTGGTCAGATAAGACAATATGAGAATTACTTTATTAAAACATTTAACAGAAGTAGAGAGAATCAGTTACATTTAATCTGTTTTTCAGCCCTTTTGTCATGTTTTTAACAGCCATAACTATATAGCTTTTTTTTTTTAACTAAAAAAAATATATCTAGGCTATCATGGCAGCATCTGAACACAAGCATGATGCTGAGTCAGCTATGGAAGAGGAACATGATCACACAACAGCTGCTTGGAAAGGTTCAATTGCCCTGTCAGGAATACTTTTCTTCTTTGTTACTGAGCGGTTGCTCACAATCATTACTGTGATCAAGAGGAACAAAAACTCAAAGGTAATTTCTCATTTAGTTTTTCCTCTATTATGCTTTGTCCTGGGAGCCACGATAACTCAGTAGTTAGTGAACTGGACTACAATGGACAAGGGGTAGGGTTCGATCCCAACCGACGGCTTCCAGGCCATATTCCCTATACTCCACTTGGCGTGACCTGGGTACTTTACTTTTTTTTTTACTTTTTTATGTTTTGCCCTCTTTTTCATGTCAATTAACTTTTAAACTAATTAACTATTGCTGCTGATATTAGGAATTTTGATAATCTGTCCAAAAACCAGACAATATTTCTCTTAGGAAACTGTCAGCTAGCCAGCAGTTTTTAGTTTCTTTGTGGGGGACTGGTTGGTCTCGAGGCAAGATGCTGGCCTTGAGACAGAGAGGTTGTGGGTTCAAATCCCAGCTACACCGGTTGGGATTTTTATTTATGATTTCTCCCTGCGGCAACCACACCTGGTCTCAACAGTGAGGCCTGGCTTGAAACGTCAATTACTCATTGACAGAAAAAAAATATGAGTACCCCCAAAGACGGAGTTATCTGCCTGTGCAGCGAGGGACCCCCTGTGCACACGGTTGCCAGGGAAAAATGGATTAACACGCAAAATTCAGTCTCTAGGAACTTCGTCAGAGGTAAAAGCTGGTGAACAAAAAAAAAAAAAAAGTTTCTTTGTTACTTAACAACATTTCACCTTCTTCTTTAACATCTTTCCTCTTTATTTTTCCTCCACTTAGGTCCTGCTTCTTTCTGTGATAGTCTTCAGCACTGCCCAACCACGTTCATTGATTATAGCCTCATCCCCATATTGTTGCCCCATGATTTCATCATCAAGTTCTGGGCCTGCTGGCATAGGTGATGTCTCTCCACAACTCTCGATCTCGACAGTTATTTATCATTTCTGTTGTTGACCTTCTGCCAAGCCATTCTCTTATGCTGTCTGGTATCTTTTCTCTTTGATAACCATCCAGAATAGATAAGGATGGCAAAAAACACTACATGCCCTATGTGATGTCTAGCAGTGCTGGAAGGATCTAGAATGTTTATTTTATATCCCTCCTGACCTGATATAGCACTTGTATCTGTCAACGTAATGAAGTGGACTCAGTGAAGATGTCAGTGACGTAAAAATTCATTTCTTTCCTGCCCATCAGAAACAAACCAAGAAAAAGCGATGTGAAAAATTCTGTGACATAGAATCCAACAAGAAATCAGTCGGAGCAAGACTTAGCCACAAGGAAAATGGTGAAGATGAATGTGACAGAACTGTCATGCTTGTTCATCCAAATAAAGGTAAGGTACAAATTAACTACCTTCTCTCAGAAACCAATCTTTTGCTGCAAGAAATGTTCGCTTCCTTGACCAAATGCACAGATCATTATTTGTTCTATTTATAGCAAGTCATATATTTATTTTATATAAACATATATATTTATATATTTTCCTGGCTTAATTTTGTTTGTTTATTTGCAAGCATGCTATTAGTAGTAGTAGTAGTAGTTGCTTTGTACACAATATTAAAGCTTTACAGTAGCACTTGAGTGTATTAACCTCAGTGTATAACTAATGCCATTAAAATATGCATGCTTCTCTGCTTTCCGCTCTTATTAACCTTGTATACAATAGCTTCATAGCTTTGGGGGGGGGGGGGGGGGTGCGCGGAGAAAAATTGGAAGAATTTTCATCCCTTAATCATGCGTGAACTCTCAAGCCATGAGATAAACACCTACCACATCAGAATTCAGTGGCAGTCACAATAATTTAACCATGCTAATTTTAGGTGGAAAAACAAGAAAAAAATGTCTGACAGGTTTATTTAAGCTTAAATAACAGACAGAGATAATGTTTCAAATGAAGGGTCGTAATCAGGAGTTGTAGAAATGGAAACAACACAACAGTTATTAAAAAAAATAGATATATATAAATTTATTTACTACAGAAAGAGAAGGGAAGTAGAAGAGAAAAATGAACAAACTACAGTTTGTTGTGGTTTTTGTGAAAGTGTGTTTTTAGTTGAAATATAATGTTTACCATTTTTTACATTATAACTCTTATATATAACTGAATATTTCACAATTTTTAATCCCTTGTAAAAGGTAAAGAGCCCCGTCACGCCAAGTGGTGTGTAGGGAATATGGTGTTAGTGACCATAATTTGTATAGACCTTCTGCATGTGATTTTTGGGGTAATGTGGTCAGTATTATGCCCTTGCTGCTTTACTTATCCTGAAGAAATTCCGGTACCCATTTAAAGCTGGGTGAACCTGGAAGCTGTTGATCAAGATCAAACCCGACCTCTTGTCCTTTGTAGTCCACTTCACTAATCACTGAACAATCGCAACTCCAATCCCTTGTAGGTAATCTATATTACTGCAGTTCACCTTCTTCATTTTAAAAATTGAAAACAAATTTAATTAAACAAAAAACTGTTTGATTGAAGGTCATCGAAAGATTAAAAATAAAGACTGGCTATAAACTACAACATAACTATGTCCATGTAACATAATTTTAAGGATGGACAATAAAGGAAAATGGTCGTCCCGTCAAACTGAGAAGAAAACGATTAAAAATAATAAAATGATAAATGTATGATAGAATAGTCTTAATCGCTAAGAGTGAAAATGAGTTACAAGAAATGTTGGACATTATAGTGAAAGAAAGCAAAAATAAAGGACTCAGCCTTAATAGCAAAAAGACAGAGGTAATGGTAACAACAAAGAAAAAGACATCACCTCAGTGCAAAATAAAGACAAGTGGAACAATATTAAAACAGGTAAATGAATTTAAATATTTGGGAACTTTGTTAACCTCAGACAGAAGATGTACAAAAGAGGTGAGATGCAGAATGGCTCAGGCAAAAGCAGCTTTCCAAAAAATGAGGAAGATACTATGCAATCTATTTTTGACAATAGAAACAAGAAAAGAGTTCTTAAATGTTATGTAGAGCCAGTCTTAACATATGGATGCGAATCATGGACAATAGAACAACAGACAAGAAAGTCACTGGAGTCTATAGAAATGTGGTTTTACAGAAGAATGTTGAGAGTACGATGGACAGCTAGAAATGTGGTTTTACAGAAGAATGTTGAGAGTACGATGGACAGCTAAGAAGAGTAATGAAGATGTTCTGAGAGAGGTCAAAGCAAAAAGAGAGCTAATTTCCAATATTAGGAAGAAACAATCATCATTTTTTGGCCATGTTATGAGAAGAGAACAACTGGAATATATTGTAACAACTGGAAAAATTGAGCGACGAAGAGATAGAGGGAAGCAAAGAGAAAAAATAACAGACAGCTTAAGAGAATGGCTTGGCAGAAGGTCAACAACAGGAATGATAAATAGCTGCCGAGATCGAAAGTTGTGGAGAGACATGATCACCTACGCCACTAGGCCTGGTACTGGATGATGATGATGATGATAGAATAAATGATTAAGATTTGCTGATATTAAATATCAAATTCAGAAGACAAAGGGCGCAAGAGAAAAGAGACAAGGCTGGTACTGCAAATACACCTTGCTCGTTCTGTGGATGGATCTGTCTGTCCAGGATTGGCAAATTCAGCCAAGAAGTTGCCAAGAAATTTAGAGAGAAGATGTTTAGTAAAGCAGCACCCATTATGAGACACTAATGCTTTACCAAACTACTGGCTTATTATGATTGCTTGCTACCAACCGTCTGTCAAGATGCCAAAGGCCATATATACATACAAATAGGAACCTCAAAGCAAACCCTCAAATGGGAATCAGAAGGTAAAAGAAAATGAGGCCAACTTGGAGAAACACTAAAACGAACATTGAAGTGAGAGGCAGCTATATAGCATCAGCTCCATTGTTGAGATTGAAAGGCTCGCAGGATAGAATATGTGGTGCAGGACAGAAAATGTGGTGGGCGATAGATAGCTACAGCTCTCAACAGTATTACACAGCACACATGAACGTGATAAGATATGAATTATTGTTTTTGAAGCTTGTTCACACATAAACTCAAAGTGAGCCACTACAGAATATTTTGTAGTTATAACAACGGGAAGATAAAGATTAAAACTGAAAGATATGTGTTAGGTCATCAATATTTTACACATATAAGGAGACATGATGATCTTTTTTACTACTGTAGAGAAACATAAACTGAGGTAGTAGAGCCCTATGCTTTGTTCATTGGGCTGGCTAAAAATAGTATTGCAGGGAAAAGTGAGAGGAGTAAGAAGAAAAGACAGGCATATAAAGAAAGAGATTGGTAAAGAACATTAAAGAGTGAGCAGGTGTTGTTAAAGCTGCTCTGTCAGGAGCATATTGTCTCCCCTTGCTCTGTAAAGTTTCATATTACTAGAGGCAGTGCTGGTTCTTGAGTTTGTGCTACAACGATCCCTGTTGGTTAAGGGGTGAGTGAGACTGAGAGACTTTTGCATGTGTCTAACAGCTTCTCTACTTCATCATTCACATCTTAAATGTATGTTAAGTGGTAATAGATGAATTGTGGTTTACAACTGACATATTTCGCTGCAACCTGTTGTTTTTGAACACCAAGTAACTTCACTCTTCAATCCTTATTTGAACCAAGACATAGATTACATCCCTTCTTATATCCTTACTCTCTTGACCAAGACACAGATTACATCCCTTCTTATATCCTTACTCTCTTGACCAAGACACAGATTACATCCCTTCTTATATCCTTACTCTCTTGACCAAGACACAGATTACATCCCTTCTTATATCCTTACTCTCTTGACCAAGACACAGATTACATCCCTTCTTATATCCTTACTCTCTTGACCAAGACACAGATTACATCTCTTATTTTATATCCTTACTCTCTTGACCAATACACAGATTACATCCCTTCTTATATCCTTACTCTCTTGACCAAGACACAGATTACATCCCTTCTTATATCCGTATTCTCTTGACCAAGACATAGATTACATCCCTTCTTATATCCTTATTCTCTTGACCAAGACACAGATTACATCCCTTCTTATATCCTTACTCTCTTGACCAAGACACAGATTACATCCCTTCTTATACCCTTACATGTAATCCATGAATAAATTAGACTTGACATGTAATCCTCGCATGTTCACCAAATTCAAAATGGGTACAACCAGCCTATGCCACTGTACACAGGACAATATGACTGCAAAACATGTTCTACAGGATTGCCCCCAGCACACAGACCTGAGAAGAGCAATGTGGTCCACGCCCACCTCCCTGGAGGAAAAACTATATGGGGCAATCGATTCGCTTGGACAGACAGCTGTCTTCATGAGAGAGTCTGGAATCCTACTCTGATTGAGTCTTGATTGCAGAGAGAGAGATAGAGATATCCTTACTCTCTTGACCAAGACACAGATTACATCCCTTCTTATATCCTTACTCTCTTGACCAAGACACAGATTACATCCCTTCTTATATCCTTACTCTTTTGATCAAGACACATATTACATCCCTTCTTATATCCTTACTCTCTTGACCAAGACACAGATTACATCCCTTCTTATACCCTTACATGTAATCCATGAATAAATTAGACTTGACATGTAATCCTCGCATGTTCACCAAATTCAAAATGGGTACAACCAGCCTATGCCACTGTACACAGGACAATATGACTACAAAACATGTTCTACAGGATTGCCCCAAGCACACAAACCTGAGAAGAGCAATGTGGTCCACGCCCACCTCCCTGGAGGAAAAACTATATGGGGCAATTGATTCGCTTAGACAGACAGCTGCCTTCATGAGAGAGTCTGGAATCCTACTCTGATTGAGTCTTGATTGCAGAGAGAGAAATAGAGATATCCTTACTCTCTTGACCAAGACATAGATTACATCCCTTCTTATATCCTTACTCTCTTGACCAAGACACAGATTACATCCCTTCTTATATCCTTACTCTCTTGACCAAGACACAGATCACATCCCTTCTTATATCCTTACTCTCTTGACCAAGACACAGATTACATCCCTTCTTATATCCTTACTCTCTTGACCAAGACACAGATTACATCTCTTATTTTATATCCTTACTCCCTTGACCAAGACACAGATTACATCCCTTCTTATATCCTTACTCTCTTGACCAAGACACAGATTACATCCCTTCTTATATCCTTACTCTTTTGACCAAGACACAGATTACATCCCTTCTTATATCCTTACTCTCTTGACCAAGACACAGATTACATCCCTTCTTATATCCTTACTCTCTTGACCAAGACACAGATTAAATCCCTTCTTATATCCTTATTCTCTTGACCAAGACATAGATTACATCCCTTCTTATATCCTTACTCTCTTGACCAAGACACAGATTACATCCCTTCTTATATCCTTACTCTCTTGACCAAGACACAGATTACATCCCTTCTTATATCCTTACTCTCTTGACCAAGACTGGTTAGTCTTTTTTTCCAGACCCATTTTGTTGAGGCAGAATAGGATCTTGCTCAAATCTGATTCACTTATCCTTATAGAAACAGTCAGCTATGAGTTGTTGACATCTTTCAACATTGGAGATGTTGACATGGCAACCTTTTGATAAGCGTGAAGCAAAGAGATATTGAAGGTAAATGGGACATAGAATATGTGAGAGAAAAAAGGCAGGATTAATTTGTTATGTGACTATTAAAAAAATGATTTTACTGTTGTTTTTTTTTGGCTTTCATTCTTCTATTTATGTTTGAGGAACAATGTTTCTATCTATTGACCTTGTTTGAGGAACAATGTTTCTATCTATTGACCTTGTTTGAGGAACAATGCTTCTATCTATTGACCTTGTTTGAGGAACAATGTTTCTATCTATTGACCTTGTTTGAGGAACAATGTTTCTATCTATTGACCTTGTTTGAGGAACAATGTTTCTATCTATTGACTTTGTTTGAGGAACAATGTTTCTATCTATTGACCTTGTTTGAGGAACAATGTTTCTATTTATTGACTTTGTTTGAGGAACAATGCTTCTATCTATTGACCTTGTTTGAGGAACAATGTTTCTATCTATTGACCTTGTTTGAGGAACAATGTTTCTATCTATTGACCTTGTTTGAGGAACAATGTTTCTATCTATTGACCTTGTTTGAGGAACAATGTTTCTATCTATTGACCTTGTTTGAGGAACAATGTTTCTATCTATTGACCTTGTTTGAGGAACAAGGTTTCTATCTATTGACCTTGTTTGAGGAACAATGTTTCTATCTATTGACCTTGTTTGAGGAACAATGTTTCTATCTATTGACCTTGTTTGAGGAACAATGTTTCTATCTATTGACCTTGTTTGAGGAACAATGTTTCTATCTATTGACCTTGTTTGAGGAACAAGGTTTCTATCTATTGACCTTGTTTGAGGAACAATGTTTCTATCTATTGACCTTGTTTGAGGAACAATGTTTCTATCTATTGACCTTGTTTGAGGAACAATGTTTCTATCTATTGACCTTGTTTGAGGAACAATGTTTCTATCTATTGACCTTGTTTGAGGAACAATGTTTCTATCTATTGACCTTGTTTGAGGAACAATGTTTCTATCTATTGACCTTGTTTGAGGAACAATGTTTCTATCTATTGACCTTGTTTGAGGAACAATGTTTCTATCTATTGACCTTGTTTGAGGAACAATGTTTCTATCTATTGACCTTGTTTGAGGAACAATGTTTCTATCTATTGACCTTGTTTGAGGAACAATGTTTCTATCTATTGACCTTGTTTGAGGAACAATGTTTCTATCTATTGACCTTGTTTGAGGAACAATGTTTCTATCTATTGACCTTGTTTGAGGAACAATGTTTCTATCTATTGACCTTGTTTGAGGAACAATGTTTCTATCTATTGACCTTGTTTGAGGAACAATGTTTCTATCTATTGACCTTGTTTGAGGAACAATGTTTCTATCTATTGACCTTGTTTGAGGAACAATGTTTCTATCTATTGACCTTGTTTGAGGAACAATGTTTCTATCTATTGACCTTGTTTGAGGAACAATGTTTCTATCTATTGACCTTGTTTGAGGAACAATGTTTCTATCTATTGACCTTGTTTGAGGAACAATGTTTCTATCTATTGACCTTGTTTGAGGAACAATGTTTCTATCTATTGACCTTGTTTGAGGAACAATGTTTCTATCTATTGACCTTGTTTGAGGAACAATGTTTCTATCTATTGACCTTGTTTGAGGAACAATGTTTCTATCTATTGACCTTGTTTGAGGAACAATGTTTCTATCTATTGACCTTTCGAGTCATAGTTGGCCCAAAGGGCATAGACCCAGATACTCAATCCTTGCAAAGATTTTTTATCCAATCTCCCCATTTGTCTCTGTTCTGTGCAAGCAGCTCAATCTCATTGAGGGAGCCGATTTCTGCTGCCTTTGCCTCTCTGATCACGAATCTATAGGTGCTCCGATATCCCCCATCTAGAAGATCTGAAGAGTGTTCTAGCCCACATGCACGAACTCCGTAGCACGGCCTGGGATCCATGGTGTGGGTAGGTTTCTGTTGACATCTTTGCCTGGGCAACGGCACATATTTGTGGCCTGTTCTTTTTCATTTGAACTGCCAAGGATTATTTGATCTACCCGTGAGTTACATTTTTAACAACACGTTCATCAAACTGGTGAATGCTCTTTGTAGTTTGGAGAAGTAATATTTACTTTGAACTTTTGCTACATATCTTTGTGTTTACCTAAGAAGAGCAGCAGGAATTAGATGCGGTAAACATTTGCCGGCTTAGGCCTGATTTATGGCCCGTGAACTTTTAGCACTATGGCTATTGGATGGCACTTTGTCTATTTACACATTTTCCGTTATTCAGTCAGTACTTTTGCTTTTATTTTAGCATCATTTGTTGCTTATCCTGTGTTTACAAAGGTTTGGTTGGTGTCTTACTGACAGCTGAAGAGATTTACAGTCAGAAGTAAAAAAAAAAAAATGTACTGTGCTAATGGCCAAATTAATTTTGTAAAATGCTGCCTTTTTATGATACGTTAAACTTTTAGACTTGAGTGCCTGTAGTGTTTTTAAAAAAATATCCGTCAGGAATGACTTGGGTCACCAACAGGAATAATTTGGAAGGTACATGGGTGGTGGGGAGATATTTTTGCGCACGGTATATTTTTGAATTTCAAGCATGTTTATTTTGTCTTCATCATTTTGACGAAAGATCATAATCTAGGGTTATTGTGTGCAAGTGCACACGGGACCTCCTGTTTATTGCCGTTATCCGAGAGAGCTAGACATCAGATTTCACTGCCCAAGAGATCAGGAGAGGGTGATATCATAAAGACACCACAGATTAATTTGTCCAAATTTGGAAAACTCACCACTATTTCTGGGTGACTTTGAACCCAGGTCCATCCTGTCCTGGGTCTGACTTTGTACACAGTCCCCCAAAGCTCGATCTCCTTGTTCAGAGTCTGATGGGTTATCGATTTCATTTCTCATTGGCTTATATATTGTATTATATTATATTATATTATGTTATGTCATGTCATGTCATGTCATATGATATTATATTGTATTGTATTGTATTGTATTATATTATATTATATTATATTATATTATATTATATTATATTATATTATATTATATTATATTATATTATATTATATTATATTATATTATATTATATTATATTATATTATATTATATTATATTATATTATATTATATTATATTATATTATATTATATTATATTATATATTATATTATATTATATTATATTATATTATATTATATTATATTTATTATATTATATTTATTATATTTATTATATTATATTATATTTATTGATACACTTTTTGAAAAATTAATAACAAAGTAGTTCACAATTTTTTCATCATATCTTGTCTTTTTAAAAAAAAATAATTGCATGTTGGTATATTTTGAAATAATGCTTTATATTGTTTGTATATGTTAATGTTGTAGACAATTCAAGCAATGATGATTCATCAGGTGGTATGCATGCAGTTGCTTTATTCTACACCACAAATTTGCTTTTTAAAAACTCTTTTGGTGCTTCATTAACCCTAACCCTTTTTGTGTAATCCCATTTTTTAAAATTGTAATCCCATTTTTTTTTTATTGAGCTCATAAAGAAGCTGTTCAATGCAAACAAAGGATGTATAAAAGCTGCTTACTTTCAATACTTTAACATAGATATGACTACTGGTGAGGACCAGAAAGGCTAACATTGAGACTGTGATTTACACATCAGTACACTGTGATTTACACATCAGTACACTGATTTACACATCAGTACACTGTTATTTACACATCAGTACACTGTGATTTACACATCAGTACACCAAGACTGTTATTTTGCACGTCATTACATCAAACTGTTATTTTACATGTTACAATACTGTAACTTCACATATCATTATATCAAACTTATTTCACATGTTACAAGAAGACTTATTTCAAATGTCACAATACTGTTACTTCACATATTGTATCAAACTTATTACACATGTCACAAGAAGATTGTTATTTCATGTGTCACAAGGCTGTTACTTCGCATATCATTACATCACACTTATTTCATATGTCACAACAAGAGTTATTTGACATGTCACAACAAGATTGTTATTTCACATGTCACAACAAGACTTATTTCACATGTCACAACAAGTCTGTTATTTCATGTCACATCAAGACTGTTATTTCACATGTCACGAGTCTGTTATTTCACATGTCACATCAAGACTGTTATTTCACATGACACAAGTCTGTTATTTCACATGTCACATCAAGACTGTTATTTCACATGTCACAAGACTTGTTATTTCACATGTCACATCAAGTCTGTTATTTCACACATTTAAAATGAGAAATGATTAGTATTAAATTTATTGAACTACATTGTTATCAATGACATGGACTTTGAGCAAGCTCGTACAAAAAGATCAGCATATATATATATATGAGATTTCAGGAGTCAATCCATAGAATGGAGAATATTCTGGTTGAGCTGTCCAATGATGAATTACATGAGAGTATGTAATAACATCACGCAGAGCAGTGAGCCATTTAAGACTGCAACCACCACTGACATTTAGACTGCTAAGACCGTAGTTTGCATCTGGGTTTGGACAGTAGATTCGATCAGAAGTATTGTCCACAATAAGTTTTGTTTTATATTCCTAATATAGTGTGAGTCTTGAAGTTCAATGTATCAAGAGGTCGACTCTCTTCTTACTCCCTGTCATAGAAATGTTTAATAATCTGATTAGCTTATTTTATTGATTAACTTGCTATGTTAAAATATAAGATTTAGTAATCATATTAGACAAAGTAACAGCATACTGCTATATTGAATTGGTAACTGCTAACTAACAATTTGTGGTGTGGGCAAAGTTATTCCAATTTGAGGATTCTATATTATGATAGGGTTATGGTTAAGGTTTTTCAAAGGTCCCAGCGTGACTGCAAGCGAATTAAAATCCACAATTGCTCAACTGCCCGTATCAGTGGAGTCATCCAAATTAAAACTTCATCTCATTGAAGGATCCAAACAAAGAGAGGCAGCTGCAGTCCCCATCATAGCAGCTACTGTACAAACATGCCAAAAGACATAAGGCCAAGCGGCACTGAAAGTGAACGCAGCTGAACTGTCCTTCATCATACAATATCATCATTCATTGTAAGCAATTGGAATATAGAAACATGATCCAGATGAAAAACACAGCTCACGGTGTGCACAGAGCACGAAATTCAGCAGCTCCGGCAGCAAGCCGGACTTGGAATATGAGGAAACTGCAACAAGGAACACTTTTCTGACTAAGCCTCAGTGGTTCCTGCCACCTATCTGCCATATTGACCGGAAGTCCTGGTAGGATTACTCTGATAAAGAAAATACAAAAGGATTATAGATCACAAAACTTGAGGAAAATCTGGTCATTTGAAACAAATAAATTAGCAGAACAAAATTATTTCAAACAAATATTAGAAACCAACATCCACTTCAATACTACATCTACAAACGGTTGAAGATTTGTAAAACAAAAGATATGGACAAGCACCACAGTTTGTTTCTCATATTCTCCAAGACTGCAGCCAGTGTAATGCACTGAGAGATATCCACTGGGCTAATGCTGCCCACACTAAAGATAAAGTTCTCTGGTCATAAAAATAACCAATTTAATAGAAGAGACAACTTGCAGATATAGACTTTACTGAATGAAAAAATAAATATTTAAAAAATGTGTAGTCAGGAGATGTAAAATTTGAAAGTCACATGATTTTTTTTTAAGATAATATATTATATATTTTTAAAAAACATATTTTGTTGTCTCTTCACATTTTAAATCTTTGTCAACTTTGTTATTTCAATAATTTTTACAACAGTGGCAAGTATTGGTTGAACTGAGATTTCATGTCAGAAGAATTATAATTATATTATGAAACGTGATGGTTTTTTTATTTTTTTTTCTTTCTTTCTCCTTATTTCACATTCATCTTATCTCTGTGGTATTGGTGGAATGCATTTTGTAATACTCAGTCCGGTTGATTGATGGTATAGTAAATGGCAGTTTGAACAAATTAAGTTTTTAAAATAAATGCTTTAGTAATGAATGTGAAGTAGATTCTAACATATAGACATATAAATAGCAATTTAAAATGAGAAATGATTAATATTATGTTTATTGAACTATGGAGTGTTATCAGTAACATATACTTTTAGCAAACATATATTTCGAGGGAGCAAGCTTATATACAAGTTCAGTTTTTTTAATTGTTGGTGGCACAAATAAATAAAATACTTCTCATGAAAATTTAAGAAACAAATATTGCAGTTTTAGAATAATTATGAATGAAATAAGAAATGTTGAAATAGATTGAAAATGAGAGAAATTGAATATTTAAGGTATATGAAAAGACCTGACAACCTGTGGAAGATCATATTAGAGGTCAGGTTGAAAACAGATGGGCAAAGTTATTGATGGAGATCAATATTTTGATGATGAAGAATAAATAAAATTACTTGAGCCAGCAGCTGTATGTCAAAGTGTACAATGAAGGCAGTAACAAGGGCAAACTACAGAAGGGAGAGAAGAAGTAATAAGAAACAATCAACATTTGTTTAGCACATCATGAGATGAGGAAGGTTGGAATACTTGGTTACAACTGGAAAAATACAGGGAGAGAGAGACCACTGACGACAAAGAGAAAAAATGCTGGATAGGTTGGTGTCATGGCATGGAAAATAATATACAACAGAATTGATACGATGCATGGTGGATAGAAGATTGTGGAAGTCCACTTGAAGCTCGTCAGAACTTTCTGTTTAAGGCAAGAGTATGAGAGTACCATTGATGGAAGCACATCAATAGGTGAACCAATAGTAGAATGTCATATAAGGCTCTAATAAGGAAAATTCTGGGGTTGGGAAAGAGATTGACTAGTATCAAATTGTTAGAATGTGGCTGTATTATAGATTTTAGAAGATCAGCAATAGATGGACCTGTTAACAGACTATAAGAATCAATAAAGCAAGAGAGTGATTGGTATAGATTATAGAAGATCAACAATAGATGGACCATTGATGACCTGTTCGAACCAACAATGCAAGAGAATGACAACAGTTTAGATTGGAAGATATCATCAGTAGAGGACTGGCAGCAGTATACGTGAGCATTTGAATGTCAAGTTGTATGGGGTATCTTATGCTTTAGCTGGACAGCAATACATTGAAGGCATCTGTTCAATAGGCTTTATGGGCGGGGACTGGTTGGTCTTGAGGCAAGGTGCCGGCCTTGAGACAGAGAGGTTGTGGGTTCAAAAATCCCGGTTGCACCAATTGGGATTTTTATTTATTATTTCTCTCTCTGGTAACCACTCCTGGTCTCAGCAGCGAGGCCTGGCTTGAAACGTCAATTACTCATGGACGGCAAAAATATAAGTACCTTTGAAGATGGAGTTATCTGCCTGTGTGGCAAGGGACCCCTATAGGGGTCCATGGCTGCCAGGGAAAAATGGATTAACATGCAAAATTCAGCTCCCAGTCTCTAGGGACTTGGACAGAGGTCAAAGTTGGCGAACGGAAAAAAAAAGGCTTTATTGTAATAGCTCACCGTAGCGCTGAGTGATTTATCGCTCACACCTTAAGATCACACCTCTTACACTAACTGAGGGATGTGTGGAAATTGGCATAGAATTCATGTGCTGCAGTAAAGCTGGCATTAAAGAAATATATTAACAATTTTGTTTTCTAATCTATGATATATGCTGCATATAAAAATAAAGCTATTAAGCTGACATGAGGCATCATAAACATTTTAATGCAGATATTTTAATATTTTTTTCCCTTATGCACTATACCATCTCAATATACTACTTAAAAAAAAAAATTGTTCTTGTTTTATCCATTCATTTTCTTTGATATTGGTAATGGTTTAAAAGATTACAGGTGTATGTGTGCATATGCACGTTAGAGTTTATGGGAATAAAATGTGTGCTTTTAATACCACCAAAGAGTAAAACTTTACAGAGTTATAGAGTAAACATTAGAGTTATAGAGTAAACATTAGAGTTAGAGTTATAGAGTAAACATTACAGTTAGAGCTATAGAGTAAACATTAGAGTTAGAGATTTAGAGTAAACATTAGAGTTAGAGTTATAGAGTAAACATTACTGAGTTATAGGGTAAACATTAGAGTTAGAGTTATAGAGTAAACAAGAGTTAGAGTTATAGAGTAAACATTAGAGTTATAGAGTAAACATTAGAGTTAGAGTTATAGAGTAAACATTAGAGTTAGAGTTATAGAGTAAACATTAGAGTTAGAGTTATAGAGTAAACATTAGAGTTATAGAGTAAACAAGAGTTAGAGTTATAGAGTAAACATTAGAGTTAGAGTTATAGAGTAAACATTAGAGTTAGAGTTATAGAGTAAACATTAGAGTTATAGAGTAAACAAGAGTTAGAGTTATAGAGTAAACATTAGAGTTAGAGTTATAGAGTAAACATTACTGAGTTATAGAGTAAACATTAAAGAGTTATAAAATAAATATTACAGAGTTATTGAGTAAATGTTAAAGTGTTATAGTGTAAACATTAAAGATTTATAGAATAAACATTAAAGAGTTATAGAGTAAACATTAAAGATTTATAGAATAAACATTAAAGAGTTATAGAGTAAACATTAAAGATTTATAGAATAAACATTAAAGAGTTATAGAGTAAACATTAAAGATTTATAGAGTAAACATTAAAGATTTATAGAGTAAACATTAAAGAATTATAGAGTAAACATTAAAGAATTATAGAGTAAACATTAAAGATTTATAGAGTAAATATTAAAGAGATATAGAGTAAACATTAAGGAATTATTGTAGTAGTAGCCTCCGTCAGTCATAGTTGACTGGATTTTTCAGCATTCCATATATATATATATATATATATATATATATATATATATATATATATATATATATATATATATATATATATATATATATATATATATTCTCCTTCTTCTTCTTTCCTTCCTCATCTGCCTTTCAGCATCGAGGGGAGATATAATTTGCGGTCTTTTGTTCTTCTGTTCACCTCTGCTGCTGTTATGTTTCCTAGTGCTTCTAATATTCCGTCGATCCATCTTTTTCGTTGTCGACCCTTGGGTCTGGTATTCTCACAATGTTTATTGAAGGCTCGTTGTGTTGTGTTTTGATCTTTCTACCTTGTTACGTAGCCAAACCATTTTATCTGTTGTTTCTCTATATATTCTATGCTGGGGACTAATCCTAGCTTTTTTTCTCAGTTCTTCATTTCTGATCTTATCTCTCATACTGTTTCCTGTCATTTGTCTAACACATTTCATCTCAGTAGAGGTTAATTTTCTTATTGTTCTTGTATCTAAGGTCCAGGTCTGGCATTTGTAGCACAATGTTGGGATGAAGATTGTATTGTATAGAGCTCGTTTTGCCTCTAGAGTTATTTCCTTGTTGGACAATAGTGGTGATATCGGCAATGATTTGACAAGCTTTGTTGCATCTTAATTCTATCTCTGCTGTTTGTGAATTATCGTTTGTCACTAAACTTCCTAGGTATTTGAATTCCTCTACTTGTTTTAGCCTTCTATAGTTATGTTGATGTTCTGTTTATTTTTGGCGACATTCATGACTTCTGTTTTGTTGATATTGATTTTCATGTTGTATTTTGTGCCTGTGCCGTTGAGTTTAAGTGCTCTTGTAGATCTTCTATTGTTTCATGTATTAGTGCCTGATCGTCTGCAAATAAAAGCTCATTGAGCTCCTCTGTCTCTGATGGGTTGGCTAACTTGCATGTAGTTATTATATATATATATATATATATATATATATATATATATATATATATATATATATATATATATCTCTAAATATAAATGTCTTTACTTGAAGTTATATTTTATATATATTTCTCCATAGTGGTTGTTATATAGAACCAATTATGACCTATGGAAGCGAATCATGGACAGTAGACAAACAAATGAAAAGACAATTAGAGGCCACAGAGATGGGATTTCTCAGAAGAATCTTGAAAGTTCCCTGGACAGCGAAAAAGACCAATGAGGAAGTTCTCAAAGAGGCCGACACAAAAAGGGAGCTCTTAGAAAACATCAGAAAGAAGCAATCAACATTTTTCGGGCACATCATGAGAAGAGGAAAGTTGGAATACTTGGTTACAACTGGCAAAATAAAAGAAAGAGAGATTGCGGATGACAAAGAGAGAAAATACTGGATAGCTTGGTGTTATGGCATGGAAAACAACAACAGAACTGATACGATGCACTGTAGATAGAAGATTGTGGAGGGACATGATCACCTACGCCAACCGGTATGGCACATGATGATGTGATGATGATAGTGGTTGTATTGTTATATATACTTTATTAATTATATTTTGTCTTTATCTTCTGAGTAATTATTTATTTTTGTATTTATAATATTTACCTCTAGTGGTAACTGTGTTTTGTTATTCTAACCAAAATCTGTATCTAATATTTATTTTTGTCTTTATAATATTTATCTCTTCTAGTAACTATGTTTTGTTTTTCTAACCAAAATCTATATCTAATATTTGTATTGTCTTTATAATATTTATCTCTACTAGTAACTATGTTTTGTTTTTCTAACCAAAATCTATATCTAATATTTGTATTGTCTTTATAATATTTATCTCTACTAGTAACTATGTTTTGTTTTTCTAACCAAAGTTTGTATCTAATATTTGTATTGTCGTAATCTCTTCCAGCATTAAAAAGTTATGCAGATGCTGCACATGATGAGTTTATGCACCAGTGTGATGATGATCTAAACAGCATTAAATCAGGGGAGACAAAGCCACAAGGTGGCACACATGATCCAGAAATGGAACTGATGGAAACCTCCACAGTTGCTTTTGGACATTCTCATGGTTCCCATGGACATGCTCATGCTGTCCCTAATTCAGTCTCTGCTGTTGCCTGGATGGTTATTCTTGGTAAGTTTAGAGTATTGAAATGTCAGCCTCTTTGGGTTTGTCAGTCCCTTCTGTATATCTAATGAAGCAAAAGATTGTGGAAGGACATGATCGCCTATATCTAATGAAGCAAAAGATTGTGGAAGGACATGATCACCTATATCTAATGAAGCAAAAGATTGTGGAAGGACATGATCACCTATATCTAATGAAGCAAAAGATTGTGGAAGGACATGATCGCCTATATCTAATGAAGCAAAAGATTGTGGAAGGACATGATCGCCTATATCTAATGAAGCAAAAGATTGTGAAAGGACATGATCGCCTATATCTAATGAAGCAAAAGATTGTGGAAGGACATGATCGCCTATATCTAATGAAGCAAAAGATTGTGGAAGGACATGATCGCCTATATCTAATGAAGCAAAAGATTGTGGAAGGACATGATCACCTATATCTAATGAAGCAAAAGATTGTGGAAGGACATGATCGCCTATATCTAATGAAGCAAAAGATTGTGGAAGGACATGATCGCCTATATCTAATGAAGCAAAAGATTGTGGAAGGACATGATCGCCTATATCTAATGAAGCAAAAGATTGTGGAAGGACATGATCGCCTATGCCAACCAACCAGTATGGTACATGGCCGAAAAAGCAGCTGAAATCAGCATGGCGCACTATGCGGTGAAACATATGGAAAAAGTTAATTGTGTTTAATTTTGACTGTTTTCTAATGCCACAGGGTAGGACATATTATCTCTTAGACACAAGATGATGAAGTAGCAGGGTACAATAACAATCTTCAACTCCTGGGTTCTGTTGGGGAAAGTTTTCAGTTGTCCTGCCTAGGGGTGCTGCAATACTAGGTCTTCTACATCACCCCACCACATTGGGATGCATGTTCAATTATATTTTATATGTATATATATATTATATTATACTGAAGTAACAAAAGTTGCGGTTTTAAAAAAAAAAAATGTATTTTAGGTGATGGTATCCACAACTTCAGTGATGGCTTGGCCATTGGTGCTGCCTTTGCTAACAGCGTCACCGGCGGCTTCAGCACATCTGTTGCTGTCTTCTGTCATGAACTCCCATGAAATTGGTGAGTCAGTAGCTTTATTTATGTGTTAAGTAATAATAGCTTTATTTGTTGTTATTGTTATGAATCCAGAGGCCTGTGAGCTGATACCTTTCATTTAAATATCATGTAATGATGATAGCTTTATTTTTACATTGAAGTAATAATAGCGATATTTATACATTGAAGTAATAATAGCTTTATTTATACATTGAAGTAATAATAGCTTTATTTATACATGGAAGTAATAATAGCTTTATTTATACATTGAAGCAATAATAGCTTTATTTATACATTGAAGTAATAATAGCTTTATTTATACATTGAAGCAATAATAGCTTTATTTATACATTGAAGTAATAATAGCTTTATTTATACATTGAAGCAATAATAGCTTTATTTATACATGGAAGTAATAATAGCTTTATTTATACATTGAAGCAATAATAGCTTTATTTATACATTGAAGCAATAATAGCTTTATTTATACATTGAAGTAATAATAGCTTTATTTAAACATTGAAGCAATAATAGCTTTATTTATACATTGAAGCAATAATAGCTTTATTTATACATGGAAGCAATAATAGCTTTATTTATACATTGAAGCAATAATAGCTTTATTTATACATTGAAGTAATATCAGATGGTAGAGCACAGCAGAAGTGGGGTATGGAATAGCTGTGGGGAAAGCTGGACTTCATAAAGTGACAATGCTTTTTGTGCAACTCATCTTTGTCAAATGGTGAAAGAAAAATAGTTCCTTAATGTATGGTAGCAGCCATGTCTACCATGTGAAAGTTAACTCTGACCAGCTAGACAGCAGACAGATCTTTGAGAGCCATAAACATTTGGTTTGAGAGAAGAGGGTAGTAAACAGAGACAAATCAATGGCAGTCTGTTGAAGGATAATAAAAGTAGAGATGTAAGGACATGGTGAAGTGTTTCATGGACCAGACACTATAACATTACCTGCTATATTGTTGAGAGAAAGTAAAGCAGAGACAAATCAATGGCAGCCTGATGAAGGATAATAAAAGTAGAGATGTAAGGACTTGGTGAAGTGTTTCATGGACCAGACACTATAACATTACCTGCTATATTGTTGAGAGAAAGTAAGGCAGAGACAAATCAATGGCAGCCTGATGTAGGATAATAATAGTAGAGATATAAGGACTTGGTGTGTACCAGGGAGAAAAGCAATGTTTATCTATGATGAATATATTGACGATATTGATTATTCGGTGCAAGATGCAATTGATGCACATTGTGACGTTTACTTATTTATTAGAAATCAGCCCACTTCTTCCGTGGTCGACAACGCCTGTCGCCTTGCCATGAACGTAATACCTCAATGTTTACATGAGGCCTTCGCGCCGTGTAATGCCTGTCACTTCTCCCTCGAGGCTACGAGGTGATCACGAATGACAACTTGACCTGCCCTAGTTCGGCATAGCTGACCACCCCAGATCAGGCATGAATGACTGTGCTGTGTTAATTAGTACTTCGTGTTGTGGATAATAAATGGACAACCGCAATCCGTTCTTCACAAAGCCATATGACAATTACTAACTGCAACACATTTGACAAAACTCACTATTAGAACAATTGAAGAACTTTATTGTAATCACTGCCGCCACTCAATTACATCTGTAATCAGTGTTCTAGCAGCTCTGTGAATACCATCAATTTACATGAACAGTTTGAATCTGTCACTCACACTAGTCTATCACACTTGAATATTGGCAAACACCTGGGCCATTCCAGCCGCTCTGCGTCTGCCAGCAAAACAAACATATTGATGATCATTGCACTCATTAAATTGACCATGGTCTCAATTAAGACACATATCTGTGTCTCCTTAGCAGCAATGTCGCTGCCAGCACAAGAACAACATTGACTCTCTTGCGCTCCATTTAAATGACAATTGACATGATTTAACTTGACAAATACTTGAATTAAAATTGACAATTACTTGTCTAAGACACACTTGTGTCTCTTCTGTAATCATCTTGCTGCCAGCACAAGAACAACATTGACTCTCTTGCGCTCCATTTAAATGACAATTGACTTGATTTAACTTGACAAATACTTGAATTAAAATTGACAATTACTTGTCTAAGACACACACTTGTGTCTCTTCAGCAATAATCTCGCTGCCAGCACAAGAACAACCTCGACTCTCTTGCGCTCCATTTCAAATGACAATTGACTTGATTTAACTTGACAAAGACTTGACTTGTTTAACAGAACCAGCTCACACATAACTTAACCAAGTAGGTGAGTTTCTTACTCACCAAGTCCGAATTACACACATCCTCGTCTTCTGCCAGGTTCTCGCCGAATCACACGGCATTGTAGAACTAAAACGACCACTACGCTAACTGGCTGTAGTACCCAACTATTTCTGGGTTACTATTTAACATCGTCCCTTCTCAAGGGCTTTGGATATTTCAGTAACAACTAACCACTAAACTATTCTAAGAGACGGTGGTCTCCTGCTGGACTGGACAACCTTCCGCGTCTCGAGCTGGTCTACCTACTGACTACACAAAAATATCACACGAATATATGTACAACACTTTCAAGGGTTGTCAGCCACCTAGGCTGACGCCCTTCGGTAGAACGTGTGTCTCCGTCCACCGCTAGCTCGTAACTGACTTGTTTTCACATTCTCCTCTCACCTGTCCACTTTGTCACATGATTCATACAATTCTCGTGCAGCACAACTTTCATACTCTTCACGCTTTCCTGTCATTTCTTCTCTCACCCGTCCTTTTATTCTAACTCTTCCCTTCTCCTTTAACTCTTTATATGACCTTCACCCTTCATTTATCTTTATATCTCCATCTCCCTCTCTGTCTTTCTCTCCCTCTCTCTCTCTATTTCAGGTGAAGTATTTCATGGACCAGACACTATAACATTACCTGCTATATTGTTGAGGGAAAGTAAAGCAGAGACAAATCAATGGCAGCCTGATGTAGGATAATAAGAGTAGAGATGTAAGGACTTGGTGAAGTGTTTCATGGAATAGACAAAGATGAGAAATTTGGTGGTGTCTATGTAAAACACAGCAAGTTGTGTCAGCCTGTGGTTGGTTTCTTTATCTGTAGCCAAGGACATGGAGGAAAAAAGTGTCTCATATGAACAGAAATTGTGTAGGTGTTTTAGAATTTGTTGCCAAGTATGTGTGTGTGGGGTGGGGCTAGGTGGTCCAGAGGTAAGACATCAGCCTGTGGACAGGAAGGTCTTGGGTTTGATTCCTGCTAGACGGTGGGAATTTGTTTCAACCCATGATTTTCTTGTGGCTTTACCCACCCCTGGTTTGGTTTGTGAGACCCGATATCTAGCCCTCTCAGAAAACTGTGAAAAGCAGGACGTGTTGGAGCATATTACCGAACCCATGACAATTTAAAGTTGCGAAGAGTAGGCCAAAAATGGCCGCTTTCTGGTAAAAAGCTGTTAAGCACCCTACCCATGTCATAAATTGATGTGTCGAGCTGAAAGGCACAGATATCGCAGCTTTGCTGTCAACTAGCGACACAATGCATTCACGCCCACTTAACAGGTGAGCACTAAAAAGAAGTTGCCAGACTACGCAAGAAGAGTCAATAATAATAAAAACATGCAAAACCAAAACCTAGTTCATTAATTTGAGAAATAATAATTAATAGAGCTGAAATAATAAGAAATAGAGCTGAAATAATAAATAGTTAGTTATTTGTGGGTCATCATCATTGCACTTCGAACATGTCCATAGGTGCTCAGATCCCCTACTCAGCAAGTCTCGCAGTGTCTAGTGACTGATGACTCCAGTTCTGTGTTGGATGATAAGTCTTCTTACACGCCCACTAAGTTTGTCATTTCTGGCTGTGCCCATCTTAACTCCCATCTCTTTCATCCGAAGGAGTGACGTGGACTCATAGTTGTTAAAATCCTGTGCCCTTCCATCATCTTGGAGGGCATTGATGATGTTCGCCCAATGTATTAGTTGACCATCTTCAACGGCAGTATAGCTAGCCAACCTCCACTCTTTCATTTCCCTGTACTCCCACATGTCCAGGGACGTAGAAAAAGGTGACCTTATGTATTTTTTACTTCTGTAATGCCTTTACCCATTGCATGCTTACAGGGCCTGCCTCCACTTTTTTTATTATGCTCATCGAATCACTCAGTATGCAAGCATGGCTGTAGTCTTGTGCTCTATCCAGATGAATGCCCCGGTCATTGCCATAACCTCCATCGTCATGCTCCTCGTGGTCATAACGTATGTACCACTGTCTTCCTTGACTATTCTGCCTGCCAAGCTTGCTGTAAATGATAAGTAATAGAGCCGAAATGTGAGCAGAAAAGTGTATCTAAGAATAACACTTTATGTAAAGTAATAGAATTTAATGTGTTATTTCTTGATTACTCAGGTGATTTTGCTGTGCTGCTGCGTGCTGGAATGCCTGCCAAACAGGCAATACTGTACAACTGCTTGTCATCCTTGCTGTGCTTTATTGGCATGTTGATAGGCGTTGCTATTGGCAACATTGCATCTGCCTCATTGTGGATCTTTGCTGCTGTTGGTGGCATGTTCTTGTACATTGCCCTAGTTGATATGGTAAGCAATGAGTTCTTTTAGACATTAACAGTGTTGAGAAATTGTGTTTGTTTCTTTTCATTTATCATGATAAATTATGGAAACCATTGGGGGTTAACGAGTTAAAGTGGAGATTAATATAACAAATCCTCTTGAAAAAAAGAAACATAAACACCATAATAATAAACCTAATGCTTAATTCACAGCTCTTTGTTTTTATCTCAATGTGGAATTTTAGTTCTAGTCTTGAAAATTTAGCAGCATTTATGGATGAAAATGTCTTGAGCCTTGTACTTTCCTCTCATTCTTAAAATTGATATATTGTTTGGAAGTGGTTCAATTTGTGACAGCACACACAAATCATAATATTTCTAGCTAAAGTAAATATTTATGTGTGAATGATATTTTAGTAGCTAATGTTCTTAATTTTTTTTAAAAATCAAAGATTGTCAGTTTTGCAGAAAGCAATATTTAATTTCTTACAATAAAATATTTAAAAATACAGTTCATTCTAATTAATTTGAATGTATAATAAGAGAAGTATGTGTATTTTCTTTTCTTGGGAAGACACAAATGAACAAATCAACTAAAGTATCAATAGCAAACAACTGTGGACTGAGAATCCACAAGGAGAAAAAACATGAATGTTGAAAAATAGTGAAATTTTTGAACCAGGAACTTACAGACAAAGCTAATTTTAAAAAAAAAGGGGCCAATAGTAGGGTGTAGCATACCTCCTACAAGGTACGATGACAGCTATGAAACATATTTTTGTAAAGCAGTCACCATACCGTATAGTCGTGTACGTTACATCCCACTACTGGCTCCTTGCTACCAGTTTTACCGCAGCTCTGCATTTATTTGCCAGTTCCCTACTAATTTTAAAAAAAAAGATTAGAGTATACTCTTTGTATTTCAAGAAGGTTGTAATTATGTGCTTAGTGACCAAAGTGAACCAGCAATCATCAAGGTGAGCACAGTTATTGGAAAGAAGAAGAAATAAAGGAGCATCAAAATGCTGAGTTTTAGACCATTAACAGTATTTAATGTATTTTATCGCTGTTATTTCAACAGTTTTTTTTAATCCCCCAAAACGGCACGACCACACGTTCACCCCCTTGGTAGGGAATGTGTTAATATATAAAGTGAACCAGAATATTTGTTTCAAATGTTATTTTATCATTTAAGGGGGAATTATAGAAGACAAACTAATATTGTGAAAGCTGCTTTATGATGCTAATGGAGACAGGCATAATACCATCAGGCTTTAATCGTACCAGTTGCTTTGGTTTCTTCTGCTCTCCCTTTTACCATACTCCAAATGCTGCATGTTGATGCTAATTCCCATATATATATATTTTGTCTTCCAGTTGCCAGAGATGAGCTCAGTTGATCCGAAGAAGGGGAGAACCCATTTCTACATCTTCTGCTGCAAGTGGTTGGAATATTGTTGGGTAGTAGTATAATGTTGATTATTGCCATCTTTGAGCATGATATCAAACAAGCACTGGGATAATGGATGAAAATATCAAGTTTTGTTCTTCATTCTCTAAAAGGTTATGCAGAAGAAGTCAATTTTCTGTTTTTGTTTCATTTGAAGCAGCTTTATTAAAATAAATGTTTTTTCATTAACAACTTAGAAATTAAAAATAAAATTAACAGAAATATTCAAAGCAGATGTAGGCAACATTCAGCTCACAGTGAAGCTCCTGGCATAAATGCCAGAAGCATAGTTAACCAGAAAGTTCTTAAAATATGTCCCACAAAATATTTGATCTAGTTGTACTCCACCATCTTCAAAACGTCCTTTTAAAATTTGTTTGAGGATATTTCTAACACATCTCTGGTTATGAAATTTCTTGCTAAGAATAAACAAAAAGTCTTTGTCATTGACAGCAATTTTGTCAAAAATAAAGTTCATATTTAGTTGAAATGCAGTTACAATAGTTTGAGTATCATCTTGTTTGAACATGTTTAGTTCTTGTTCTAGTAGCTGTTGTTGACTTTCTCCCAAACTTCTCTGTCTTGCATCTTTCTTTGCTCAATTTTTCCTGTTGTCACAATAGGGTCCAGTTCTTCCTTTCTAATTACATGGTTAAAATGTGACGATTGCTTCCTTGTGATGTTTTTAGTAAGCTTTCTTTCTGCTTTCACTTCTTGTCTATGGTATTCTCAATATTCTATCAAATGACATTTCTTGGGTTTCCAACTATTCTTGTCTGTTGGCCAGTTGTCCAGGATTTACATCCATATGTCAGGACTGGCTCCACACAACATTGAAGAACATTTTCTTCTTATTTCCATTGACAAAAATTGGTTCCATAATAAGGTGGTGATGCTTGATTATACAAAGAACAAATGGTGCTTTTCCATTGCTTCTGTCAGTTTATTTATGGTTGACTCTGCAAGTCTTTGACTAAGAATTCTTGCTGACATGACATGCAGTTGGGTTATTTTATTTTAAGGTGCCTTCTAGAGAGTCTTTTGATCTCTTGTGTGGGGCAGTAGGCAGATGCAGGTAGTAAAGCTAACAGTAGAATATAAATTACCAGACTTAACAGTAAACACCTATATATTATGTATAAACATGGGTGCTATCTTAAAGCAAATTTGTTTTACCCCACTGTTATTTGGCCACTGACAGCCTAATTAATCTGACTGTTAGTCGAATAGCCAGAAAAAGTTGCCACATGCCAGAGAAGTTTTCATTTTTATTGATTGCATTTAATGGATGCTAGCCATCTTGGTAATTATAAAGATAAGTGTTTGAGATGAAGACAGTATACAGTTCTACTGTGTAGACTGGTAGAAAGTTTGTATTTTTTAAATAATATGCACATCAGACCTTAACATCCTAATATTCATTTTCAAAATATTTATTTACAAAATTTATTGTGTATTAATTATGTACATCAATTTATGTTCATGTTTATTTCACAGACACATACACACTATGGGGTGTCTCACTTTTACCAAATCTGCCATTTCCTCAATAATTGTAACAACAATGAAGATATTGCAATGAAATGTGAACAGGGTTACGTTTATTGTGTGAGAAATAAGAAGAAATGTGTTGTGTGTGGCACTTAATTGTCGCAACACTGAATAGCACCGCCTGCCTGATGTGCCTCTGTGCTATTCTCTGTCATTTCAGTAAAGATGCCTACACAATACGGTTGTTGTTTGTGACTATTAGTGTACAGTACATGTGAATTCATACAAGATAGCTGGAAAGGGCGTTGATATATATACTCTGTAGGAGACAGTGTTTAGTGGTAAAACCAATTAAAGAAATCGGAAGCGATTGAGACACTCTGTATTGCGCCAGCATATCACATAATGAAGCTATGTTTTCAATATGTCTTCTTTTCATTATAGGCATTATTTTTAATTACTGACATTATGTACAAGAATGATTATATCTTTTTGAATTATGATGAATATTTGATGTATATTTTGAAACATGTTGATTTATTTTTCCATGATGAAATTGTAGTCAATGTTTATTCCATTTTTGTACATGTTAATATTATATAAAGTTGTCATTTTGTTTATGAAGTACTAACTGTACTTGATCGCAAAGACCGTCGGACATGGAGAGTTTAGGATTTCCGCCCAATGTGCCGTCTTTGGCTCGAAAGGACAATAGATAGATAGTACTAACTGTAATTCTTTTCACCAAAAAGTGAAGCCAAATTTATTTTGAAATCAGTGAAAGAAAACTGAAAGAAAAAAAAAAGTTGTGTTATGGTCTGGTTTCTAATTTTCCTGTTGGTACTACAACTAGGGTACTGCGTGGGTGGCTATAAATTTGATTGTACAGCAGTTTATAGAATTTCACTATACTCTGTAGCCATTTTAAAAATGAGTTTTGCTCTTTCTGTTATCACATGTATAAAAGGGGAAATTGGGTAATTTGCTGTTGTTTAACTAATGGTTCTCCATAATTTTATTGCTATTTTTTTTTTATTCTACTATTCTCACATGAGCTTTAAATTTATTGATACCTCAAAACTTATTGGTTCTCATCAATACTTTTTTTTATTGATTTCTGTATCTAGTCTGCCTGCTTGTGAATTAAGACCAAGATTTGCTTCTCCTCGATAATCACTGTGAAGCAGATATTGTTGTATTGTTAAATCTTGTTTCCCTAAAATATTACAATTAGGAATTGTAGACAAGGTAGCTGGGTCATGTAAGAAGAATGGCAAACAGTCGTATTCCCAAACAAATATTGTATGGCAAACTTGAGGATGGAAAGATGGCTGACCTGTGCTGAGATATAAAGATGTTTGCAGGGCTTCCTTGAGGGAATTCTCTATCAGTGAAAGAAACTAGGCAACATATCGTAGCGCACGGAGAACAAAAATAAAAAAATGGCACACCAACTTCTGAGGCTATCAAATTCAGAAGACAAAAGGTGCAGAAGAAAGAAAATGAGGCCAGGCATCATGAATGCATCTTGTTCATTTTGTAGCCAGATTTGTCTATCCAATATTGGCAGATTCAGCCATGAGAGAAGCTATTCAGCAAAGCAGCACCTAGCATAAGACACTAACATTTTTACTGAACTACCGATTTATTATGATTGCTTGCTACCAACCGTCTGTCAAGACGCAAAAAGCCATATTTATTTCCATAAAGCGTCAACATACAATTTATGTGTGAATTTTTGTGTGTGCTTGGTCTAATGATAGCAAAAGGTTTGGCTCTATCTCAGTTGATGACTTCTAAATTCACTAAACCCAACATTAATAGGCACCTTTTTTGTACCTGATACAGAAAGGCTGTACAAGTGTAACTCTTATCACTTTAACTAAAAATGAGCAGATATTATAATATGGACACTAACACAATATTTCCTATATGCCAAATTAATATGACAGGATTCTTTCTTTTTTTTCTTTCATTCCCTTGAAAGAGCTGTCTTCTAGTATTGTGAGTTTAATTTATCCATAATAGTTTAGTTTTTTTACACTGCTAATTTATCTGTAGAAGTTTAGTTTTATTACACCGTTAATTTATCCATAAATATTTAGTTTTTTTCCACCATTAATTTATCCATATCAATTTTGTTTTATTACACCATTAATTTATCTATAAAAATTTAGTTTAATTACACAGTTAATTTATCCATAAATATTTATTACACCATTAATTTATCCATAAAAATTTAGTTTCATTACTCCGTTAATTTATCCATAAATATTTATTACACCATTAATTTATCCATAAAAATTTATTACACCATTAATTTATCCATAAATATTTATTACACCATTAATTTATCCATAAAAATTTATTACACCATTAATTTATCCACAAAATTTTAGTTTCATTACTCTTGTAAGGCATCGCCTTGTGTTATAAAGAAACTAATCCCACCATGGGAATGCCAGTAGCTGCGCAGCATCTGTCCGAGGCTGTGTATTATAGATAGCATTTGAAGCATTTAAATTAAAAGACATTTTGTCATTAACTCCTCTCCAGAATAAGAAAGAATTTGATATCTAGTTGCTTGAGAGGTCCCATCTTTAAGTCTTGTCAGAAATAAATTTTTTAAAATAAAATGTAACTATGTTTTACTTGTCAAAAGTTGAAATTTTGAAACTGACCTGTGGTCTCAATATGGCTGGTCCACTCTCTTCTCTTCTACCTTTTAGCTCCCAGTGGAGCATAGGTCTTCAACAAACACTTTCCAAGTCGTTCTGTTTTTTGCAATTCTTTTAAGATCATTCCATGTCTTCCCCATCATCTTCATCTCTGCTTCAATCTGTCTTCTCCAAGAATTCCTTGGTCTTCCTCTTTGTCTTTTCCCCTGGGGATTCAAAAAAGGGCCTGTTGTGTAATACTCTCAGTTGGTTTCCGTAGTGTGTGTCCTATCCATCGCCATCGTCTTCGCTGTATTTCTTTATCCACTGGTATTTGACTGGTACATTTCCATAATTCCACGTTTGTGACTTTGTCCTGCCATTTCCATCCCTTTATTCTGCGCAAGCATCCATTAATGAAAGTCTGTACCTTCGTGATTGTCAATTTTGTTATTCTCCATGTTTCACAGCCATATAATAGAACCGACTTAACATTGGAGTTGAAAATTTGTATTTTTGTATTTAGCCTAATTTCTTTGGATTTCCATATGTTTCCCAGTGCAATGAAAGCTCCTCTTGCTTTTGATATCCTTATTTTGGTATCGTTTTCTGTTCCTCCCTCTTTATCTATATTACTGCCCAGATATATATAAGATTGTACGTCTAGTAGAGGTATTTCTCCTAGTTTTATTTGGTTATTGCCAACTGCATTAATTCTCATAATGTTGGTCTTATCTCTATTAATCTTTAGTCCTAGCTGTTGTGATCTCTCATCTAATATACTCATTTTATCTTGCATCTGTTGGTGGCTGTGTGATAGGAGAGCTATGTCATCAGCAAAGTCTAAATCATCAAGTTGTTTGGTCAGTGACCACTGGATCCCATTTCTGTTGTTTTGAGTTATTTTCATAATCCAATCTATGGCCAGTAGAAAGAGAAATGGAGACAGAAGGCATCCTTGCCTTACTCCTGTTCTTATTTCAAATGCTTCTGTAAGCTGTCCTTCATGCACCACACTACATTTTGTTCCTTCATACATTGTTTTTATCAGGTTAATAAACTTTATGGGGATTCCATAATGACTCAGCAACTTCCAAAGCATTCTTCTGTCTAAACTATCAAATGCCTTTTCGTAATCTATGAATCCAATATAAAGTGGGGATTTTAGTTCTAAACTTTGTTCAACTATTATACGTAGAGTAGTTATTTGATCAGCACATGATCTGTTCTTCCTAAAACCTGCTTGTTCATCTCTCAAGTGTTTCTCTATAGCCTCTTTTAGTCTCTCCAGAATGATTCTGCCTAATATTTTTCCTGGCACTGATAGTAGCATAATTCCCCTATAATTTGTGCACTCCTGTAAACTTCCTTTCTTTGGTAGTTTGATCATATAACCTTCTCTCCAGTCTTTAGGTATTTCTTCCCTCTCCCAAATTTTATCCAATAGATTATGTAACATCTTGGTAGAGGTGATAATATCTGCTTTGATGGCTTCCGAAGGAATTTCATCTGGTCCTGTGGCTTTACCATCTTTTAACAGTTTGATGGCTTTCATTATTTCTTCTTTGCTTGGTTTTCCGCAGTTAACGTGTAATTCTTCTTCTGCTGGTAGTATATCTGGAGGATTATTTGAGCCAGGTCTGTTCAAAAGTTCTTCAAAGTGCTCCTTCCATCTCTCCATTTGTTCCTTTATATTACTAAGCAGATTTCCTTTCTTATCTTTGATAAAGGCGTTGATCTGTTTGTATTTTCCACCTAATTTCTTTGTGCTGTTGTACAGTTCTTTCATATTCCCTTTATTTGCTGCTTCTTCTGCCTCTTTAGCTAATTCATCTATATATTTCCTCTTATCCCTTTTAATGCATCTTCTCACTTCTTTATTCACCTCTGTGTAAGCTTCCTGTGTCTTGGCTTTATTACTTCTTGTTTTGCTTTTATTTATGTCTGCTTTCTTGTTCTTTCTTTCTTTAATTTTATCCAGGGTCTCTGCTGTCATCCATGCCTTATTCTGGCGTTCTCTTTTCCCCAGTGTTTCTTCGCATGTCTCTTTCCATATATTTTTTACCTGTTTCCAATGATCTTCTATATTTATAGTATTTTCTAGTTGTTGGAGGACTTGGTATTTGTTTGATATTGTGACTGCGAATTTATCTTTAATTCCTTGTTCTTTAAGAAACCCTACATTGAAATACGTTCTGCCCTTATTCGTTGTAGTATACCTTTTAATTTAATTTTAAGTTTGGCTAACAGAAGATGATGATCAGAAGCTATATCTGCCCCTCTATATACTTTTACATCCTGTAAGGATGACTTAAACTTATTATTAATACATATGTGATCAATTTGATTTTCCGTTCTATGATCTGGTGACACCCATGTAGCTTTGTGTATTCTTTTATGTTGGAATATTGTTTCTCCTAGGCTCATTTGATTAAGGGCGCAGAAATTCACAAATATCTCTCCATTCTCGTTTATATCTCCAAGTCCATGTTTTCCCATAATCTCTTCAAAGCCTCTGTTGTCTGATCCTACCTTAGCATTTAGGTCTCCCATCAAGATTATAATATCCTTGGCTCGTCTTGCATCCATCTGGCATTGTAGCTGTTTATAAAAATCATCTTTAACTGAGTCATCTTTATCGTTGGTTGGTGCATAGCATTGTATAATGTGTAATTTAAGTCTTGTCAGAAATAAATTTTTTAAAATAAAATGTAACTATGTTTTACTTGTCAAAAGTTGAAATTTTGAAACTGACCTGTGGTCTCAATATGGCTGGTCCACTGCTTCATATGTTTACAACTCTCATAGAACATATCTGTACATTCTTTATGTGGTTCAGATTTACACAGGGTAATTTTTGTTGCAGTCGTGCTAGCCTGGGATGCTCCTTTTAAAGATCAGTACTATTTTTGTATTTAATTTTTGTTAGAAAAGATTATCAGACATGGAGAGTATAGAATTCCTGCCCTTTATACCATCTTTGGCTTGAAAGGATGGTAGATAGATAAATAGATGTGATTAATACCTCCAGATGTTGATATTAATAAGTTCACAGAAAACAATGGTAAACTCAAGGCTGCTGACATTCCCAAGAACATGTCCTGGTATGATGGTCACAAGCACCTTTTCTGTTCATCATATGTTGAACACCTCTTTAACAGATGTTCAGCTTGTTATTTTGCCTGTGCCACATTCATGAGAGATTTATGTCCCTTAGGGTGTTGAAAAGGTGGTACATCAATCTGGTATGACCTGGAGTTAACAAATTCTTAACTATTTTTTTTTCTGTTGAGCTGATGGTAAGCATAATTTTGTCATGTGTCCCTTGTGCTCTGCATTCCATTTGTTCATAAATTTGTATCTGACAAACCTTTTGGACTCCTCATAGGTTGTACTTGTATCTAACTGGTATAATTTACCACCCTTTGCCAGCTTGCCTGGCACATTATTTCCCAGGAATATTGAAATGAGATGGGAATCCACTGGATCCTAAACCTTCTGCATCCCTGGCATGACAAGTTGAGTTAAAATTAATTTTGAATAAATTTTAGAGTTTAAAAAATGTAATTTGTGGTTTCTTCATGTTATCCGCCCCTGATCTCACAGGTAGTGCTTGCTTGCATTCACCCTATGACTAAAGGAATACACCTTTTCGTCATCCACACTTGCAAGGATGTTAAGTGAGCCTGTATGCATTGCATTGTGGTTTGCCATAGAATTGTGATATTTGCACAACAAAAATGTCTTGCCCAACACATCTGACTTCAGCACGGCATTTTTGACTACCTCGTGCCTTCCCTCTCAATCCCTACTCAATTGACCAGACTAAACTGTTTGTTACTGTCTGTTACTAGAGGCACCATGAAGAGATGGAGTAGGGTCTAGATGGTTCTGTTTCAATGATCCTGGTGCAAGTCAGCTATGATTAGCTGGTAACTTCTGCTGCTGTCAGGCGCCTTTGCCTCCTCTTGAGAAGTGAGATCCACAGTCTGGCCCGCCCTCTTGAAGGAGGGCAGTGAACAGGAAGTCTCATGTGCACTCACACACTTTAAAGAACCCTTGACAGCTAAAATAAAAAAGAGTAGGCCATGGATTTGGCTACTCTCTGAGCAAAATTGCTATCAAGAACCTGCCAACTCAGCAGATCCCAGTCTGTGCTAAGGAGTTCGTGCACATAGGCCAGGGTTCTTTAGATTTTCTTGAGATTCTCAAGTAGTTAAAGATAAAGTACGAGACTTGAATCGGCATCTCAGTATGCGAGTTTTCATCCATATGTGCTGAGCTGCCTATCCAGAAATGTTCGGAGACTTCTGGATAGTGTTGCTTCAAGCATTAAAACTCATGATGCAAGGCGGCATTCCTCACCTTCTCAGTGTATACCCACCCTGGTACCAATTTCTGCCAGTGGCTGGGTCAACCGGGGGGGGGGGGGGGTATTTTTTTTCCCACCATGAGTACAATTCACACTGCTTCCAGAAGGAATCAAACACGGGTTGTCCGAACGTCGGTAGCCCAGTCAGGTGTTTTTCCAACTAGACTACCGAGGCCTCCATCTCAAGGAGGATACTGGAGCACCTATGGGTTCATCCGGTGTGCAGTGATGATGGTCCTACAACAACTAGTAGAGAGTAGTTCTTGTCTCACAAATTCTCTGAGCCAGCATGTACGTCTGTAAAGCTCCCTTCACTGTTTCATCTAAAGTACACAACCAATGCAACTGTTGAGCTTCATTATTTTCAGTTACTTTCCATTGACTAAATATGCTCTTGTTCTTGCATAATTTACAACTCATTTCTTGAGGTCATTTAACAAATATTAATACCTTGTTGATACTGCAGCCTAAAAACATTTTGACAGTGATTCAATGTATGTTTTTTTTATGATTGTTGTGTTTATATTTAATTTGAATATCTTGCTTCTGTATTTTATTTAAATGTTATTATCATGCTTATGTATTTAAATTGTATTATCATTTAGAAAACTATATTAAAATATTTGTTCTTTGTTGTCAATTCAATTTATAATTAATTTATAGATATAAAACTACATAGCATATCTTTAGTGAAGCAATTTATAGCTCATAACGTCAGTTTAGTAACAATTAAGATAGCTTGGCTATGTCTTCAGAAAGAATGTAAACAATATGGCCACTAAAAACAAGATAGTAAAAACAAGCAAGAGCTATACCCAAAATCAGTTATAAAGAGGTTCCTTTATTTCAGTGGAAGTAATTCTGCAATACAGTTTTAATAGAATCACTGATAGTGCTGCTATAAATAACTATTTGTTTTAAAAAAATATACATTTGTTTTTTTTTTTTAAACAGACAAGAGGTCTTAATGTGTCTAGTTGGGTGTGGCATCTAATTGTTGTGGCACGCCTGTCTGATGCGTCTCCCTGCTGATCTATGTCTTTTAACTTAGGGTGCCTCTCAATATGCTTGTTGTTTGTGTTAATGTACAGTGCTTCATACAGGGCTGTGTGTTGGTGTACTTTGAGGGTGCAAGTATCTAGTGGTATGTTGGTCTACTCTGGAGGTGCAAGTATTTAGTGGTATGTTGGTCTACTCTGGAGGTGCAAGTGTTTAGTGGTATGTTGGTCTACTCTGGAGGTGCAAGTGTTTAGTGGTATGTTGGTCTACTCTGGAGGTGCAAGTGTTTAGTGGTATGTTGGTCTACTCTGGAGGTGCAAGTGTTTAGTGGTATGTTGGTCTACTCTGGAGGTGCAAGTGTTTAGTGGTATGTTGGTCTACTCTGGAGGTGCAAGTGTTTAGTGGTATGTTGGTGTACTCTGGAGGTGCAAGTGTTTAGTGGTATGTTGGTCTACTCTGGAGGTGCAAGTGTTTAGTGGTATGTTGGTCTACTCTGGAGGTGCAAGTGTTTAATGGTATGTTGGTCTACTCTGGAGATGCAAGTGTTTAGTGGTATGTTGGTTTACTCTGGAGGTGCAAGTATTTAGTGGTATGTTGGTCTACTCTGGAGGTGCAAGTGTTTAGTGGTATGTTGGTTTACTCTGGAGGTGCAAGTATTTAGTGGTATGTTGGTTTACTCTGGAGGTGCAAGTGTTTAGTGGTATGTTGGTCTATTCTGGAGGTGCAAGTGTTTAATGGTATGTTGGTCTACTCTGGAGATGCAAGTGTTTAGTGGTATGTTGGTTTACTCTGGAGGTGCAAGTATTTAGTGGTATGTTGGTCTACTCTGGAGGTGCAAGTGTTTAGTGGTATGTTGGTCTACTCTGGAGGTGCAAGTATTTAGTGGTATGTTGGTCTACTCTGGAGGTGCAAGTGTTTAGTGGTATGTTGGTCTACTCTGGAGGTGCAAGTGTTTAGTGGTATGTTGGTCTACTCTGGAGGTGCAAGTGTTTAGTGGTATGTTGGTCTACTCTGGAGGTGCAAGTGTTTAGTGGTATGTTGGTCTACTCTGGAGGTGCAAGTGTTTAGTGGTATGTTGGTCTACTCTGGAGGTGCAAGTATTTAGTGGTATGTTGTTCTACTCTTGGAGGTGCAAGTATTTAGTGGTATGTTGTTCTACTCTGGAGGTGCAAGTATTTAGTGGTATGTTGGTCTACTCTGGAGGTGCAAGTATTTAGTGGTATGTTGGTCCACTCTGGAGGTGCAAGTATTTAGTGGTATGTTGGTCTACTCTGAAGGTGCAAGTGTTTAATGGTATGTTGGTCTACTCTGGAGGTGCAAGTGTTTAATGGTATGTTGGTCTACTCTGAAGGTGCAAGTGTTTAATGGTATGTTGGTCTACTCTGGAGGTGCAAGTGTTTAATGGTATGTTGGTCTACTCTGAAGGTGCAAGTGTTTAATGGTATGTTGGTCTACTCTGGAGGTGCAAGTATTTAGTGGTATGTTGGTCTACTCTGGAGGTGCAAGTATTTAGTGGTATGTTGGTCTACTCTGGAGGTGCAAGTGTTTAATGGTATGTTGGTCTATTCTGGAGGTGCAAGTGTTTAATGGTAAAATTATTAAAGAAATGCCCGGTTTGGTAAACGGGTGAGACACAGGATTTACCCAGTAGTTGTTTTTCTTCATTTAGATTTTATTGGTTTACATAGGCCCATCATATCATCAGTTACGTGCTTTGATCTCAAACACAGATAATGTATGTGAGATGATTGTGTGTTATCATAGAGGAGCGATGTTAAAGAAATACAACTATTTGTGTGATGCAAGTTTGAAAAAAAGTAATTTACTCATTGGCACCCAAAGGGTTGGCAGTTATGAGTACCAAATAATAGTTTGGGAATCAAGTTGAAATCTTACCACAGATCTGGTAGTGATCTCCACCTAACTGTGAATGACTAGGCCAATGATTGTACTTTTTTTTTTTTTTTGAAGTACAGATTTAGTTTATTTAAAATGTATCTCAATTTATACTCCACAACTGGCAGTTTATTATTTCATAGTTTTACTGTTTAACATTCCTTTTTATTAATAACTAAGTCAAATGTAAAATGTTCTATTTATCTGCCACATTTTGAAAATAATTTTCAAGCAAACTCGAGTAGTTCTTTATCATTAATTTGTAATAATCAATTTGTATATTTGAAGCTTATTTTTTAATCAATTATTTTCATCTTTGCTTGCTATACTTTCCTTCACCTATGTTGCTTTTCTGTGTGGGGCATTTTAGTGAATGTTTTTTTAGTGTGTCTAATGCATGGTAACAAATGAAAAGACGATTAGAGGCCACAGAGATGGGATTTCTCAGAAGAATGGTGAAAGTTCCTTGGACAGCTAAAAGACCATTGAGGAAGTTCTCAAAGAGGCCAACACAAAAGGGAACTCCTGAAAACATCAGAAAGAAACAATCAACATTTTTGGGCACGTCATGGGAGAGGAAAGTTGGAATACTTGGTTACAACTGGCAAAATAAAGGAAAGAGAGATCACAGACGACAAAGAAAGAAAATACTGGATTGCTTGGTGTCATGGCATGGAAAACAGTCAACAACAGAACTAATACGATGAACTGTTGATAGAAGTTTGTGGAAGGGCATGATCGCCTAGGCGAACTGGTATTTCACATGATGATGATGAATGCATGGTGCTTATTGTGATGGAGATGAAGCACGCATATAAAATATACAAAATATGAAATACTATGCTATGCAGGTCCAGGAGTAGAGAACAGGTCAAATAAAAATACATGTTTTGTAACTGATGAAGGTTGTTGCTGAAACATCATAATTTGTCTATTCTCTCGACAATTTTCTGCTGCTTGACACCATTGTATGTTTAATTTTACATCCTTATTGTCAGGTCTGCTGTTTCATAAATCCATCTTCTTCTAGCCCCCGCCTTTTCCTCTCTTATTATTTTTCACATCATTCCTTCAGAGCAGTCATTCCTTCAGAGCAGTCATTCCTTCAGAGCAGTCATTCCTTCAGAGCAGTCATTCCTTCAGAGCAGTCATTCCTTCAGAGCAGGTGGTGACTAGTTGTAACCTGTAAATGTCCAAGACAAGCATGAGTATTTCTGTGATATTAATCTACCAGAAGAGCTGCACTAAACACTTGGTTATCAAATTAAATGAGAGATGTGAAAAGTAATAGTAATAGGAAATTCTTTATACAGAGCTTCACAGCAGGAGGCAATCTGATCATCAGAAGAGGATCTCCTGTTGAGCAAGTGTTTCAGCCTTTTAGCTTTTTGGCACTCAAGGGGGGGGGGCTGACTGTGTCATGACTCTCGGGCATCGACCTTCTGTTGCATTGGCTCTAAAGCTTACAATATATATTTGGCTCAAAATAACCACACTTACTCTAGGTAACACTTTTGTTCAAATACAGTCTTCACTAACATGGTATACTTGCTTGTCTTATCTTTAACCCAGCACGTTGATGTCCACTTCAGACATCGTGGCTATTAATTGCAATAGGCTCGCATAGAAGCTGCTTTGGCGTGATTATGGCGGTAAGGAGAGGATCAGAAACTGATAATAGGTGATAAAGATAGGTCGAGCTGGGAAACTCATTGTTTGAACTGTCAGTATTGCAAACACCCGGCGTAGCTCACCTACAGTTGATGATGTAACTTCTTATCGCTTATCATCCATGCCTGGAATATTCCAGGATTAAATGTTGCTATGCTGTTGGCTTACGTGGGAGTCCAGAGTGATCAATGTGCAACCTAGTTGCCTAATTGTATGAACATCTGATTGTTTGATTGGTATGGTGTGCTGGTGCAGAATTTTGACTTTGTTTTTATTTTCAGTCCACAGAGAATATAGCATAATGAGCTTAGCAAATCATTACTTCCAAAAGTTAGCATTTTACTGGACCCCAAAGTTGGTTAAATAAAAAGAGCTAGAGAAATGTATAGTTTATTTAAGAGGTTATGGTTAATGAAGATGTTAAATGGGAATCTTCTCTTGGGGAATGGGTACACTTAAAAAATTGGCTCAGGAAAATTTCAGTGGCGATTTATATTGATAGCTTTTTATGTACATCAGTGGTGATCTATATTGATAGCTTTATGTACATCAGTGGTAATCTATACTGGTAGCTTTATGTACATCAGTGGTAATCTATACTGGTAGCTTTATGTACATCAGTGGTAATCTATACTGGTAGCTTTATGTACATCAGTGGTAATCTATACTGGTAGCTTTATGTACATCAGTGGTAATCTATACTGGTAGCTTTATGTACATCAGTGGTAATCTATGCTGGTAGCTTTATATACATCAGTGGTAATCTATGCTGGTAGCTTTATGTACATCATTTGTGATCTATATTGGTAGCTTTATGTACATCAGTGGTAAACTATACTGGTAGTTTTATGTACACCAGTGGTGATCTATATTGATGGCTTTATGTACATCAGTGGTGATCTATATTGATGGCTTTATGTACATCAGTGGTGATCTATATTGATGGCTTTATATATCATCAGTGGTGATCTATATTGATGGCTTTATATACATCAGTGGTGATCTATATTGATGGCTTTATATACATCAGTGGTGATCTATATTGATGGCTTTATATACATCAGTGGTGATCTATATTGATGGCTTTATAACATCAGTGGTGATCTATATTGATGGCTTTATATACATCAGTGGTGATCTATATTGATGGCTTTATATACATCAGTGGTGATCTATATTGATGGCTTTATATACATCAGTGGTGATCTATATTGATGGCTTTATATACATCAGTGGTGATCTATATTGATGGCTTTATGTACATCAGTGGTGATCTATATTGATGGCTTTATGTACATCAGTTGTGATCTTTGAGATAAGATCTGAAATGAACAACTGATAAAAAAATTGGAGATTAATTCCCACCACTGAATACATAGAGAAACAACAGATAAAATGAATCACTTGGTAAGACAGAAAGGATAAAACATAACACAGCAAGCCTTCCGTAAACGTGAGAACCAAACATAAGGGCTGACCATGAAAAAGATGGATTAATGGAATATTAGAAACATTAGGAAACATAACAGGAGAGGCCAACAGATGAGAGAACAAAAGAATGTAAAGTGTATATATCTCCCCTCGACACTGAAAGGCAAATGATGAAGGAACAATGAAGATAAAGTGGTAGTGATCTATAATGATGGCTTTATGCGCCAAAAAAAGACAAAGAGGTTTGGTTGGTTGTAAAATTATGAACAAGTAACATTGTCATAATTGTAACAAATTACAAATAAAATTAGGTGGTGGCACAGTTATTAATTTGATTTTAGAAGTAATGGATTGTAACTGATGCTAGTTGATATGTTTTACTTTTCATGTTTTTACTGTTATAGAAAGTATGTTTCTGTCAGTAAAGTATTTTTCTTGAAGATTGTGAAGACATGCAGACATATCACAGTTTACTTTAATATTTGTTGTATTCAATAAATTGATAGCAAAATATTATTTTTTTTTTGGTAGGATAACTCTGAAATTTATATTTTATTGTTAGATTTGTATGTGTCATTTAACGGTTAGTTGTGCTGGTAGAGTTGTGGTTAGTGTGCAGACTTGGTACAGGAAGTGAACGTGGCTTCAATCCCAGAACACTCTGTAGTTGAGTGCACATGTGATTACATGGACAGTGACCGTGGTCAAGGAGAAAAGAATTGAGCCACTATCACCTGCCATGTTTGTCGTGAGAGTTGACTAGCGAGGTTAGAGTCAAAGTTTTTTTCTGTTTCTAGGGAATTTTGTCCATCTGAACTGAGCCAAAATTTGGGCTTGAGTTCAATCATGAAAAGACTAAAATCATGAAAAGTTTAATTCCAACAGACGACAAAATATACATGGACACTTTATCTATCTTGGAAGTCACATTGATCGAGAAGGGGATACAAGCAAAGAAATTAGAATCATAATAGCTAAAGCAGCAATGTCTTTCAGAAGCCTTGAAAAGTTGTGGAAATCAAAACTCATCAGCACAAACACAAAACTTTTCTACTATTCAAATTTCAGACTATTCAAATCAATGTACTATCAACCCTTAGTATGCGTGTGAAAGCTGGAAAACAACAAGATATATAGAAACAAAGTTGAATGCATTCAAAAATAAATATCTAAGGAAAATACTTGGTATAGCGTGGAACGAATTCAAAACAAATGAGGAAATTAGAGAAATCGCCAATCAACCACTAATATCTTCAGTAATAAAGAAAAGACGATGGTCATATGTTGGACATGTGATGAGAAGAGATAATAACCAAATAGCAAAGCAAGCCCTCATGTGGGAAACAACAGGTAAGAGAAAAAGAGGAAGACCCAGAGAGACACTGAGAAGAACATTGATGAGAGAGGCAAAAGCAGCAGGAATCAGCTCCCTCAATGAGATAGAGCTGCTTGTACAGAGAGACAAAATGGCAAGATTTGATAAAATATCTTAAAAGAATTGAAAACTGCTAGAACAAAAATTCAGATAAGAGGAGTATCTTGGTCTACGCCCTATGGGCCGGCTACGGCTCAAAAGGTCAATAAATAGATAGATAGATAGATTGATCAGTGGTTGTTGGTTTGTTCTAGAAACTGCAAGTCTCGCCACACAGCTGTTAGTTGACATTTTACTGACCTTGCTAATTCTTTTTCATCCCTGAAACATAACTTGAGTATAATTCTGCTTTGGTACAATTAAATGGATGATAAGAGATGCTATAGCTTACATTTGTGGTTAAAATATGATTACTTAATACCAGAGATGGGGTCACATTTATCAGCAATTAAAAATAATTCATCCCATAAACATTATTCAAACTATATGTATCAGTGTCGCAGAAGTGAACTAATCTAGAACATTCATATCTTTGTACAGTGTCGCAGAAATGAACTTATCTAGAATATTCATATCTTTGTACAGTGTCACAGAAATGAACAAATCTAGAATATTCATATCTTTGTACAGTGTCACAGAAATGAACAAATCTAGAATATTCATATCTTTGTACAGTATCCCAGAAATGAACTATTCTAGAATATTCATATCTTTGTACAGTGTCACAGAAATGACAAATCTAGAATATTCATATCTTTGTACAGTATTACAGAAATGAACTAACCTAGAATATTCATATCTTTGTAAATCTGACAAATCTGAACCACTTCAAGAAATATCACTCTCAAGAATGAGGGAGTGTAGTAGTTTTCTCAGGGCATCATCACTTATAAATGTAGCAACATTGTTGGGGTTAAAATTAAAATGTCACTTTCTGATTAAAACAAGCAGCTTGTGAGAACTGAGACAGGTATAAACATTGAGGAATGGCACTGACCGTATACTTTCTTAACTCTGGCAAGTTAAAATACTTTACACCAGTAATAGGAATCTACAGAGCTCTGCACGAGGAAGCAATCTGATCATCAGAAGTGAAGTGTGGGGAGGGACATACTTGAGTCATGACTCTCAGAGATCATCTTGTCATTCCATTCTGAGCTGAAGTCTCACCAGAACTTTGTGATGAGATGCTGACATTATCCTTTTATTGCTGACATTATCCTTTTATTGCCGACATTATCCTTTTATTGATATTTTTTGTTATTGAAGTCAATGTTACAACTTGTAGTTTTCATGTTAGAATTGTTGGTTCTAGTAATCTTCTTCTACAGAATCCATTTTTGACAATAGGAACAAGAAAAAGAGTTCTTAAATGTTATGTAGAGCCAGTCTTACTTATGGATGTGAATCATGGACAATAGGACACAGACAAGGAAATCACTGAAGCCTGTAGAAATGTGGTTTTATAGAAGAATGTTGAGATACTATGGACAGCTAAGAAAAGTAATGAAAAGTTCTGGAAGAAGCCAAAGCAAAAAGAGAGCTAATTTCCAATATTTGAAAGAAACAATCTTCAATTTTTGGCCATGTAATGAGAAGCTGAGGGACAAAGAGATAGAGGGGAGCAAAGAGAAAAGATACAGCTTAAGAGAATGGCTTGCAGGAGGTCAACAACAGAAATGATAAATAACTGTCGAGATCAAAGTTGTGGGGAGACATGATCATCTACGCCAGCAGGCCCGGTACTTGATGATATTGGTTGTGTACAGTTCCAAACTAGCCAGGAAGTCTGAAGACTTGATAAATTTGCAGAAATAATCCGCTAGAACCATGTTTTTCTCCTCACTTTGTATGTTGTCTTTTTCTTGTATTTTATTGTTAAATTTATTTGAAATTGTGACTATTCATATGATCCACTGCAAATTAACTTTGACCTTTAATTACTGTGACTCTACAATTAATAATAATCATACCATGAAGGATAGCAAGAAATTCTATCCATGTAACTCAGCCTTTTGTGTTTTTTCAATTCATTGTTTTTAATTACTGTTCATCCACATATCACCTTCTACATTTTCCCCATTCCTTTATCTCTACAATTCCCATTCATCCATGTGTAATCTCTTTTGTTTCCTCATATTATCCCATGCAATCTTTTGTTTTCTAATATTCTTCCATGTAATCTTTTGTTTCCTCATATTTATCCATGCAATCTTTTGTTTTCTAATATTCTTCCATGTAATCTTTTGTTTCCTCATATTTATCCCATGCAATCTTTTGTTTTCTAATATTCTTCCATGTAATCTTTTGTTTCCTCATGTTCATCGTTAAGTTTTTTATTTTTCCTATGTTAATTCCCATGTAATCTTTTATGTTTTTCCTCATGTAATGTTTTATGTTTTTTTCCATTTAGTATTTTATGTTTTTTTCAATGTTCATTTTCATGTAATATTTTATGTTTCCCCATGTTCATAGATATAATTTTATGTTTTTCTCATGTTCATCTCTATGTAATCTTATTTTTCCCATGTTGATCGCCGTACATTTTTTTGGGTCCATGTTCATCTGTGTAATCATTTATGTTTTTCATGTTTCTTATCCTGTGTCCTTGTATGGCAGTTCTGGAGAGGGTGTACTGGTCAATTATAAAGATATAACCCTCCTATTTCATTGGTCAACTATAAAGATGTAACACTCCTATTTCATTGGTCAACTATAAAGAGATAACACCCTTATATCATTGGTCACTATAAAGATATAACCCTCCTATTTCATTCTATTCTATTGACCTTTCGAGCCGTAACCGGCCCATAGGGCGTAGACCAAGATACACCTTCTCCTATATGGATTTTTTGTTCTAGCAGTTTTCTTTTAAAGATATTTTATCAAATCTCGCCATCTGTCTCTGTTCTGTGCAAGCAGTTCTATCTCATGAGGGAGCCGACTCCTGCTGCTCTTGCCTCTCTCATCAATGTTCTTCTCAGTGTCTCCCTGGGTCTTCCTCTTTTTCTTTTACCTGTTTGTTTCCCATATGAGGGCTTGCTTTGCTATTCGGTTATTATCTCTTCTCATCACATGTCCAACGTATGACCATCGTCTTTTCTTTATTACTGAGAATATAGTGGTTGATTGGCGATTTCTCTAATTTCCTCATTTTGTTTGAATTCGTTCCATGCTATAACCAAGTATTTTCCTTAGACATTATTTTTCGAATGCGTTCCACTTGTTCTATTCTCTTGTTGTTTTCCAGCTTTCACACGGATACGTAAGGGTTTGATAGTATATTTGATTTGAATAGCCTAAGTTTTGTGTTTGTGCTTATAAGTTTTGATTTCCACAACTTTTCAAGGCTTCTGAAAGACATTGCTGCTTTTAGCTATTCTGATTTTAATTTCTTTGCTCGTATCCCCTTCTCGATCAATGTGACTTTGCAACAGAATACAATAAGTGAACATTTTGCGAAGAACAATAAAATAAGTTCTTTTTTTTTTTCCAGGTAAATTTTCTAAGTTAAGTTCCAGGCTAGCGAAGGCAAATGACAAAAAACTAACTTATTAGATGTGAATAACACATCTCTTTGGCCAGGATAAAATAAGCAGCTTGTTTCAGACAAAAATTGTATATATTGGGTTCCAGGTTAGATAATGTATTTTGATTAAGTGTTCTAGACATGAAATAGCAAATATTCTTGATTAATACTGATTAATTTCAAACGAGAATATTTATTTGCAGTTTACTGAAGACAGGGAGCCATGATAGCTCAGTGGTTAGTGAACTGGACTATTTGAGACAAGACCTTGATCGACGGCTTCCAGGTTCACCCAACCTTAAATGGGTACCGGATTTTTTTTTTTCAGGAAAAGAAAAGCCGCATGTGTGTAGTACTGGCCACATATTACCCCAAATATCATGTGCTGGGAATCTATTAAAAAGTATGGGCACTAACACCATATATTACCCCAAATATCATGTGCTGGGAATCTATTAAAAAGTATGGGCACTAACACCATATATTACCCCAAATATCATGTGCTGGGAATCTATTAAAAAGTATGGGCACTAACACCATATATTACCCCAAATATCATGTGCTGGGAATCTATTAAAAAGTATGGGCACTAACACCATATATTACCCCAAATATCATGTGCTGGGAATCTATTAAAAAGTATGGGCACTAACACCATATATTACCCCAAATATCATGTGGGGAATCTATTAAAAAGTATGGGCACTAACACCATATTCCCGATACATCACGTGGCATGATAGAGCTCTTTACTTACTAAAGGCAATAATGTGTTGCATTTACCCACCGACTGTAGTTTTGCTAACCTCTGTTGTACAGTGTTGATTCTGAAATGTTATTGAGGTTGGCAAATGGTGTTCTGAATTTGTTCATTTTGCTGCTGATACCTTCCTTGCTGGTTCCCCTTTATAAAACCCGTCCCTCCCCCGCAACTTTTCAAATGTCAATTATTGTCATTGAAAGCGTATCTGTATTAACAAGATAATAATAATATTATCAACCATGATGATTTATAATAATTTACTACTGGTAAAGACATTACATGAATAAGCATAGCTGAAACTTGATAACTGCTTCCAAATACACTGTATATTTTTGTACACATTTATCATTCTCAGGTCTGCATTTTACATTGCCATTGTTGTATTTTTTTGTTTGATCTCATCTACCCTGGGGAGTAGATGCATCATTGATGTACATGTGTCAACAAATGTAGTTTCTTTTATGGATGGGATAATAAATCTTAAATGTACTTATTGGTGTTTTTACTTGTGTTTTGAATTTCCGTTGGTCGTGTTGTTTGTTTATTTAGTCATGATTATGTTGCTGGGTGGTCTAGAGGTATGGTGCTGAGCTCTGGACAAGAAGGTTCCCGGTTCGAATCCCACCACATTTTGTGTGTGTGTGGGGGGGGTGATTTTAACATAGAATCTGGTTTCCTTATGACTTTCCCTCCCTTGGTCTCTGCGTAGTGAGAGCCGCTGTCTGGCCTTCTTGGACAAGAGATCTCATGCACAGTTGTAGAAGGTTTATAGGTGTCCTTCTTGAGATTTTTGGAAGGACCTTTAATGATGTTTGGAAGGACCTTTAATGATGTTTGGAAGGACCTTTTATTGATGTTGGAAGGACTTTTTAATGAACAAAACCACACTGTACCCTTAATTTTTTGGTAGAACACACTTTATGTATGGAGCACACTGCTCTTTTTATGACTTGAGACACTTATGTACTTTTAATACATAGATGGGGGACTGGTTGGTCTCGAGGCAAGACACCGGCCTCGAGACATAGAGGTTGTGGGTTCAAATCCCGGCTGCACCAGTTGGAATTTATATTTTTTATTTCTCTCTGTGGCAACCACCCTAGCCTCAGCAGCGAGGCCCGGCTTGAAACGTCCATTACTCATGGACATTTCGCGAGGGACCCCTGTGCACACAGCTGCCAAGGAAAAATGTATTAACATGCAAAATTCAGTTCCTAATCTCTAGGGACTCCATCAGAGGTCAAAGCTGGCAAACGAAGAAACAAAAATACAGAGGACTTGTAGAGAAGACTTATGAGAGTATATAGCCCTTCTCATGTTAAGGAGAGAGCACAAATCTCTTTTTTTTAAAGAGGTTTGAAGTGGAGACTGCTCTTTTTATGGCCATTGTAACTTCTTTTGCCATCTCACAGAGAGGTCTTGTGTTTGTATTACACTATCCCTTTATTTATTGTATAGCTCCTTGATTATCTCTTACTGTGGTACTTTGTGTTGTTTTCCTTGTCATGGCTGTTAATCTCATTAACATTGAGGTGATAGATTGACATCACAAGCTGACAATTACTGAGTGAGCCAACTCATTTCTTTAATCCTGGGGATGCCCTGACAGTCTGCCAGCTCCCCGGTTTATTTAACAAAACAATACAAGTTCATAAAATCTGTCAAAAATCTGGTATTGAGTTCTCACAATCACTTCACCTACTTCTAACACTGTCAATGACTGGTTACTCTGCCGTTCCACTAATTAAGGGTCTACACTGGCACAATATCCTTTACCTGTTTCCAGTGATCTTCTGTATTTATTGTATTTTCTAGTTGTTGGAGGACTTGGTATTTGTTTGATATTGTGACTGAGAATTTATCTTTAATTCCTTGTTCTTTAAGAAACCCTACATTGAAATACTTTCTACCCTTATTCGTTGTAGTATACCTGTTTAGTTTAATTTTAAGTTTGGCTATCAGAAGATGATGATCAGAAGCTATATCTGCCCCTCTATATACTTTTACATCCTGTAAGGATGACTTAAACTTATTATTATTACATATGTGATCAATTTGATTTTCCGTTCTATGATCTGGTGACACCCATGTAGCTTTAAACTAAATATTTTTTGGACAAAATAATCTTATTTTCTCATTTCCCTAATGTCTGTTCTACAATACTCTTATAACCGAATCTCTGGGAGTTTAATTCCTTCACTTGTGCTCTAACTATGAGCCTAGTATGTTCTAATTTTTTCCAACCATTTTCCAGGTGTTAATGGGGTCTAGCTGCCCAGAGTGACTGCTCTCATCAAACTTGTCCCTGGTAAATGACCCTAAATGTTCTCCTTGTATCTCTGACATCACATTCTTTGTGCTGAAACCTAGCTCTTTCATTGGATTTGACCATTACTTCTGTTTTCTTACTATTCATACTGAGACCTTTCTTCTTGTTTTCTTTTACTATTATGTCTGTAATTTCTTGTAGTCCATTTCCTGTCTCTGCTATTAAGACTGTGCCATCCACATGTCACAAATTGTTTATGTTGTGACCATTGACTTCAATTCTTTTTTGTCTACTATTGATCTCATAATATTTTCGATTTAAAGTTAAAACAAATCCAGCGACAGAGCATAGCCTTGTCTGACTCCTTGTTTTATACATTGGAACTGTCCTGTTTGGTTGTTAATTCTTAGGGCTGCTGTTTGTTGCGATACAGAGGGTGGGGTGAATTAGTTGCGTGGGGCAGCTAATTCTATAAAACGCCCTGTGACGTTTTCGTCAGTGAATCGGAGGCGCCCTAACCTCCTCCCCGGGTAGGTGCGACCCGTCAGCCTAAAGATGGCAACACATCTAGGAGAAGCTCAACTCTGATTATAATCCCCCGATGTCTAGCGGGTACCCGTTCACGGAATAGACTTCAGGAGTAAACCCTGAGGAAAAATCCGGAGATGGAGTCCCTAAAGCAGTTCAGTGCTGATTTCAACATTGGCCTGGCAACTCCTGCGGCGCAGTTGGCACCAAACTGTTCTTGCCCTGTTAGACCTTTGGATCACTCAGCTGCGTGGAGTGAAGAAACATGTTGCATGGGCAACAACTTGTCTCTTTCTTTTTCTGCCTAAGCTCGCGCCCTGGAGAGGACACTCCAGAATCGCTATTTTGGTGTCGACAGGATACCATCCACACACGTGAAACCAACAATTAAGAAACTCAACCTACGTTTGGGTTGCTGGAACGTCCGCACAATGCAAACTGGCCTATCTGACAATTTGCGTGATATAAACGACGCCAGAAAGACAGCCATAATCAATAATGAACTGAAAAGACTTCAGGTGGATATAGCCGCACTTCAAGAGACACGTTTGGCAGGATCAGGCGTGCTGAACGAGGCGCTCTACGAGTTCTATTGGCAAGGAAAGAGCAGCGACGATATCAGAGAACACGGGATTTGCTGTGAACAAATCTCTAAAAGGTCTGGTTACACTCGGTCAGAATGCATCAGAGCGGATACTAACACTTCGCCTTAATACAACATCAGGACCAGTTACACTTATAAGTGTGTACGCTCCGACCTTGTGCTCGTCATCTGAAACCAAGGACAATTTCTACGAAAATTTGACAGAAGTCATGGAAAGTATACCAGGACAAGATCACATTATTCTACTGGGGGATTTCAATGCTAGAATTGGCGCAGACCACAGTTCGTGGCCAACCTGCCTCGGTCGCTTTGGAGTTGGTAAATTAAATGAAAACGGCCAACGACTTCTAGAGTTTTGCGCCTATCATAACCTGTGCGTCACAAATACATTCTTCAAAACCAAGCCTCAGCATAAAGTATGTTGGAGACACCCACGATCGAAACACTGGCACCAGCTGGACTTGATACTTGTCAGACACCCACGATCGAAACACTGACACCAGCTGGACTTGATACTTGTCAGACACCCACGATCGAAACACTGGCACCAGCTGGACTTGATACTTGTCAGACACCCACGATCGAAACACTGGCACCAGCTGGACTTGATACTTGTCAGACACCCACGATCGAAACACTGGCACCGGCTAGACTTGATACTTGTCAGACAGTCACGATCGAAACACTGGCACCGGCTGGACTTGATACTTGTCAGAAGCTCACGATCGAAACACTGGCACCGGCTAGACTTGATACTTGTCAGACACACACGATCGAAGCACTGGCACCAGCTGGACTTGATACTTGTCAGACACTCACGATCGAAACACTGACACCAGCTGGACTTGATACTTGTCAGACACTCACGATCGAAACACTGGCACCAGCTGGACTTGATACATGTCAGACACTCACGATCGAAACACTGGCACCGGCTGGACTTGATACTTGTCAGACACACGATCGAAACACTGGCACCGGCTGGACTTGATACATGTCAGACACCACGATCGAAACACTGGCACCGGCTGAACTTGATACTTGTCAGACACTCACGATCGAAACACTGGCACCGGCTGAACTTGATACTTGTCAGACACTCACGATCGAAACACTGGCACCGGCTGGACTTGATACTTGTCAGACACTCACGATCGAAACACTGGCACCGGCTGAACTTGATACTTGTCAGACACCCACGATCGAAACACTGACACCAGCTGGACTTGATACTTGTCAGACACCCACGATCGAATCACTGGCACCAGCTGGACTTGATACTTGTCAGACACTCACGATCGAAACACTGGCACCGGCTGAACTTGATACTTGTCAGACACCCACGATCGAAACACTGACACCAGCTGGACTTGATACTTGTCAGACCCACGATCGAAACACTGGCACCAGCTGCACTTGATACTTGTCAGACACTCACGATCGAAACACTGGCACCGGCTGAACTTGATACTTGTCAGACACCCACGATCGAAACACTGGCACCAGCTGGACTTGATACTTGTCAGACACTCACGATCGAAACACTGGCACCAACTGGACTTGATACTTGTCAGACAGTCACGATCGAAACACTGACACCAGCTGGACTTGATACTTGTCAGACACCCACGATCGAAACACTGACACCAGCTGGACTTGATACTTGTCAGACAGTCACGATCGAAACACTGCACCAGCTGGACTTGATACTTGTCAGACACTCACGATCGAAACACTGGCACCAGCTGGACTTGATACTTGTCAGACACTCACGATCGAAACACTGGCACCAGCTGGACTTGATACTTGTCAGACACTCACGATCGAAACACTGACACCAGCTGGACTTGATACTTGTCAGACACTCACGATCGAAACACTGGCACCGGCTGAACTTGATACTTGTCAGACACCACGATCGAAACACTGACACCAGCTGGACTTGATACTTGTCAGACACCCACGATCGAAACACTGGCACCAGCTGCACTTGATACTTGTCAGACACTCACGATCGAAACACTGGCACCGGCTGAACTTGATACTTGTCAGACACCCACGATCTAAACACTGGCACCAGCTGGACTTGATACTTGTCAGACACTCACGATCGAAACACTGCACCAACTGGACTTGATACTTGTCAGACAGTCACGATCGAAACACTGACACCAGCTGGACTTGATACTTGTCAGACAGTCACGATCGAAACACTGACACCAGCTGGACTTGATACTTGTCAGACAGTCGCGATCGAAACACTGGCACCAGCTGGACTTGATACTTGTCAGACACCCACGATCGAAACACTGACACCAGCTGGACTTGATACTTGTCAGACAGTCACGATCGAAACACTGACACCAGCTGGACTTGATACTTGTCAGACACTCACGATCGAAACACTGACACCAGCTGGACTTGATACTTGTCAGACACCCACAATCGAAACACTGGCACCAGCTGGACTTGATACTTGTCAGACAGTCACGATCGAAACACTGACACCAGCTGGACTTGATACTTGTCAGACACCCACGATCGAAACACTGGCACCAGCTGGACTTGATACGTGTCAGACACTCACGATCGAAACACTGGCACCAGCTGGACTTGATACTTGTCAGACACACGATCGAAACACTGGCACCAGCTGGACTTGATACTTGTCAGACACTCACGATCGAAACACTGACACCAGCTGGACTTGATACTTGTCAGACACTCACGATCGAAACACTGGCACCAGCTGGACTTGATACTTGTCAGACACTCACGATCGAAACACTGGCACCAGCTGGACTTGATACTTATCAGACAGTCACGATTGAAACACTGGCACCAGCTGGACTTGATACTTGTCAGACACTCACGATCGAAACACTGACACCAGCTAGACTTGATACTTGTCAGACACCCACGATCGAAACACTGGCACCAGCTGGACTTGATACTTGTCAGACACTCACGATCGAAACACTGGCACCAGCTGAACTTGATACTTGTCAGACATCCACGATCGAAACACTGACACCAGCTGGACTTGATACTTGTCAGACACCCACGATCGAAACACTGGCACCAGCTGGACTTGATACTTGTCAGACACTCACGATCGAAACACTGGCACCGGCTGAACTTGATACTTGTCAGACACCCACGATCTAAACACTGGCACCAGCTGGACTTGATACTTGTCAGACACTCACGATCGAAACACTGGCACCAACTGGACTTGATACTTGTCACACAGTCACGATCGAAACACTGACACCAGCTGGACTTGATACTTGTCAGACACCCACGATCGAAACACTGACACCAGCTGGACTCGATACTTGTCAGAAAGTCACGATCGAAACACTGACACCAGCTGGACTTGATACTTGTCAGACAGTCGCGATCGAAACACTGGCACCAGCTGGACTTGATACTTGTCAGACACCCACGATCGAAACACTGACACCAGCTGGACTTGATACTTGTCAGACAGTCACGATCGAAACACTGACACCAGCTGGACTTGATACTTGTCAGACACTCACGATCGAAACACTGACACCAGCTGGACTTGATACTTGTCAGACACCACGATCGAAACACTGGCACCAGCTGGACTTGATACTTGTCAGACACTCTCGATCGAAACACTGACACCAGCTGGACTTGATACTTGTCAGACACCCACGATCGAAACACTGACACCAGCTGGACTTGATACTTGTCAGACACTCTCGATCGAAACACTGACACCAGCTGGACTTGATACTTGTCAGACACTCACGATCGAAACACTGACACCAGCTGGACTTGATACTTGTCAGACAGTCACGATCGAAACACTGGCACCAGCTGGACTTGATACTTGTCAGACACTCACGATCGAAACACTGACACCAGCTGGACTTGATACTTGTCAGACACTCACGATCGAAACACTGACACCAGCTGGACTTGATACTTGTCAGACACTCACGATCGAAACACTGGCACCAGCTGGACTTGATACTTGTCAGACACTCACGATCGAAACACTGACACCAGCTGGACTTGATACTTGTCTGACACTCACGATCGAAACACTGGCACCAGCTGGACTTGATACTTGTCAGACACTCACGATCGAAACACTGACACCAGCTGGACTTGATACTTGTCAGACACCCACGATCGAAAACACTACACCAGCTGGACTTGATACTTGTCAGACACTCACGATCAAAACACTGACACCAGCTGGACTTGATACTTATCAGACAGTCACGATCGAAACACTGGCACCAGCTGGACTTGATACTTGTCAGACACCCACGATCGAAACACTGACACCAGCTGGACTTGATACTTGTCAGACACTCACGATCGAAACACTGGCACCAGCAGGACTTGGTACTTGTCAGACACTCACGATCGAAACACTGGCACCAGCTGGACTTGATACTTGTCAGACACCCACGATCGAAACACTAACACCAGCTAGACTTGATACTTGTCAGACACCACGATCGAAACACTGGCACCAGCTGGACTTCATACTTGTCAGACACTCACGATCGAAACACTGACACTAGCTGGACTTGATACTTGTCCGACACCCGCGATCGAAACACTGACACCAGCTGGACTTGATACTTGTCAGACACCCACGATCGAAACACTTACACCAGCTGGACTTGATACTTGTCAGACACTCACGATCAAAACACTGACACCAGCTGGACTTGATACTTATCAGACAGTCACGATCGAAACACTGGCACCAGCTGGACTTGATACTTGTCAGACACCCACGATCGAAACACTGACACCAGCTGGATTTTATACTTGTCAGACACTCACGATCGAAACACTGGCACCAGCAGGACTTGATACTTGTCAGACACTCACGATCGAAACACTGGCACCAGCTGGACTTGATACTTGTCAGACACCCACGATCGAAACACTGGCACCGGCTGAACTTGATACTTGTCAGACACTCACGATCGAAACACTGGCACCGGCTGAACTTGATACTTGTCAGACACCACGATCGAAACACTGGCACCGGCTGGACTCGATACTTGTCAGACACTCACGATCGAAACACTGGCACCGGCTGGACTTGATACTTGTCAGACACTCACGATCGAAACACTGGCACCGGCTGAACTTGATACTTGTCAGACACCCACGATCGAAACACTGACACCAGCTGGACTTGATACTTGTCAGACACCCACGATCGAAACACTGGCACCAGCTGGACTTGATACTTGTCAGACACTCACGATCGAAACACTGACACCAGCTGGACTTGATACTTGTCAGACACTCACGATCTAAACACTGGCACCAGCTGGACTTCATACTTGTCAGACACTCACGATCGAAACACTGACACCAGCTGGACTTGATACTTGTCAGACACCCACGATCGAAACACTGACACCAGCTGGACTTGATACTTGTCTGACACTCACGATCGAAACACTGGCACCAGCTGGACTTGATACTTATCAGACAGTCACGATCGAAACACTGGCACCAGCTGGACTTGATACTTGTCAGACACCCACGATCGAAACACTGACACCAGCTAGACTTGATACTTGTCAGACACCCACGATCGAAACACTGGCACCAGCTGGACTTGATACTTGTCAGACACTCACGATCGAAACACTGGCACCGGCTGAACTTGATACTTGTCAGACACCCACGATCGAAACACTGACACCAGCTGGACTTGATACTTGTCAGACACCCACGATCGAAACACTGGCACCAGCTGGACTTGATACTTGTCAGACACTCACGATCGAAACACTGGCACCGGCTGAACTTGATACTTGTCAGACACCCACGATCTAAACACTGGCACCAGCTGGACTTGATACTTGTCAGACACTCACGATCGAAACACTGGCACCAACTGGACTTGATACTTGTCAGACACCCACGATCGAAACACTGACACCAGCTGGACTTGATACTTGTCAGACACCCACGATCGAAACACTGACACCAGCTGGACTTGATACTTGTCAGAAAGTCACGATCGAAACACTGACACCAGCTGGACTTGATACTTGTCAGACAGTCGCGATCGAAACACTTACACCAGCTGGACTTGATACTTGTCAGACACCCACGATCGAAACACTGACACCAGCTGGACTTGATACTTGTCAGACAGTCACGATCGAAACACTGGCACCGGCTGAACTTGATACTTGTCAGACACCCACGATCGAAACACTGACACCAGCTGGACTTGATACTTGTCAGACACCCACGATCGAAACACTGGCACCAGCTGCACTTGATACTTGTCAGACACTCACGATCGAAACACTGGCACCGGCTGAACTTGATACTTGTCAGACACCCACGATCTAAACACTGGCACCAGCTGGACTTGATACTTGTCAGACACTCACGATCGAAACACTGGCACCAACTGGACTTGATACTTGTCAGACAGTCACGATCGAAACACTGACACCAGCTGGACTTGATACTTGTCAGACAGTCACGATCGAAACACTGACACCAGCTGGACTTGATACTTGTCAGACAGTCGCGATCGAAACACTGGCACCAGCTGGACTTGATACTTGTCAGACACCCACGATCGAAACACTGACACCAGCTGGACTTGATACTTGTCAGACAGTCACGATCGAAACACTGACACCAGCTGGACTTGATACTTGTCAGACACTCACGATCGAAACACTGACACCAGCTGGACTTGATACTTGTCAGACACCCACGATCGAAACACTGGCACCAGCTGGACTTGATACTTGTCAGACAGTCACGATCGAAACACTGCACCAGCTGGACTTGATACTTGTCAGACACCCACGATCGAAACACTGGCACCAGCTGGACTTGATACTTGTCAGACACTCACGATCGAAACACTGGCACCAGCTGGACTTGATACTTGTCAGACACTCACGATCGAAACACTGGCACCAGCTGGACTTGATACTTGTCAGACACTCACGATCGAAACACTGACACCAGCTGGACTTGATACTTGTCAGACACTCACGATCGAAACACTGGCACCAGCTGGACTTGATACTTGTCAGACACTCACGATCGAAACACTGGCACCAGCTGGACTTGATACTTATCAGACAGTCACGATTGAAACACTGGCACCAGCTGGACTTGATACTTGTCAGACACTCACGATCGAAACACTGACACCAGCTAGACTTGATACTTGTCAGACACCCACGATCGAAACACTGGCACCAGCTGGACTTGATACTTGTCAGACACTCACGATCGAAACACTGGCACCAGCTGAACTTGATACTTGTCAGACATCCACGATCGAAACACTGACACCAGCTGGACTTGATACTTGTCAGACACCCACGATCGAAACACTGGCACCAGCTGGACTTGATACTTGTCAGACACTCACGATCGAAACACTGGCACCGCTGAACTTGATACTTGTCAGACACCCACGATCTAAACACTGGCACCAGCTGGACTTGATACTTGTCAGACACTCACGATCGAAACACTGGCACCAACTGGACTTGATACTTGTCACACAGTCACGATCGAAACACTGACACCAGCTGGACTTGATACTTGTCAGACACCCACGATCGAAACACTGACACCAGCTGGACTCGATACTTGTCAGAAAGTCACGATCGAAACACTGACACCAGCTGGACTTGATACTTGTCAGACAGTCGCGATCGAAACACTGGCACCAGCTGGACTTGATACTTGTCAGACACCCACGATCGAAACACTGACACCAGCTGGACTTGATACTTGTCAGACAGTCACGATCGAAACACTGACACCAGCTGGACTTGATACTTGTCAGACACTCACGATCGAAACACTGACACCAGCTGGACTTGATACTTGTCAGACACCACGATCGAAACACTGGCACCAGCTGGACTTGATACTTGTCAGACACTCTCGATCGAAACACTGACACCAGCTGGACTTGATACTTGTCAGACACCCACGATCGAAACACTGACACCAGCTGGACTTGATACTTGTCAGACACTCTCGATCGAAACACTGACACCAGCTGGACTTGATACTTGTCAGACACTCACGATCGAAACACTGACACCAGCTGGACTTGATACTTGTCAGACAGTCACGATCGAAACACTGGCACCAGCTGGACTTGATACTTGTCAGACACTCACGATCGAAACACTGACACCAGCTGGACTTGATACTTGTCAGACACTCACGATCGAAACACTGACACCAGCTGGACTTGATACTTGTCAGACACTCACGATCGAAACACTGGCACCAGCTGGACTTGATACTTGTCAGACACTCACGATCGAAACACTGACACCAGCTGGACTTGATACTTGTCTGACACTCACGATCGAAACACTGGCACCAGCTGGACTTGATACTTGTCAGACACTCACGATCGAAACACTGACACCAGCTGGACTTGATACTTGTCAGACACCCACGATCGAAACACTTACACCAGCTGGACTTGATACTTGTCAGACACTCACGATCAAAACACTGACACCAGCTGGACTTGATACTTATCAGACAGTCACGATCGAAACACTGGCACCAGCTGGACTTGATACTTGTCAGACACCACGATCGAAACACTGACACCAGCTGGATTTTATACTTGTCAGACACTCACGATCGAAACACTGGCACCAGCAGGACTTGATACTTGTCAGACACTCACGATCGAAACACTGGCACCAGCTGGACTTGATACTTGTCAGACACCCACGATCGAAACACTGGCACCGGCTGAACTTGATACTTGTCAGACACTCACGATCGAAACACTGGCACCGGCTGAACTTGATACTTGTCAGACACCACGATCGAAACACTGGCACCGGCTGGACTCGATACTTGTCAGACACTCACGATCGAAACACTGGCACCGGCTGGACTTGATACTTGTCAGACACTCACGATCGAAACACTGGCACCGGCTGAACTTGATACTTGTCAGACACCCACGATCGAAACACTGACACCAGCTGGACTTGATACTTGTCAGACACCCACGATCGAAACACTGGCACCAGCTGGACTTGATACTTGTCAGACACTCACGATCGAAACACTGACACCAGCTGGACTTGATACTTGTCAGACACTCACGATCTAAACACTGGCACCAGCTGGACTTCATACTTGTCAGACACTCACGATCGAAACACTGACACCAGCTGGACTTGATACTTGTCAGACACCCACGATCGAAACACTGACACCAGCTGGACTTGATACTTGTCTGACACTCACGATCGAAACACTGGCACCAGCTGGACTTGATACTTATCAGACAGTCACGATCGAAACACTGGCACCAGCTGGACTTGATACTTGTCAGACACCCACGATCGAAACACTGACACCAGCTAGACTTGATACTTGTCAGACACCCACGATCGAAACACTGGCACCAGCTGGACTTGATACTTGTCAGACACTCACGATCGAAACACTGGCACCGGCTGAACTTGATACTTGTCAGACACCCACGATCGAAACACTGACACCAGCTGGACTTGATACTTGTCAGACACCCACGATCGAAACACTGGCACCAGCTGGACTTGATACTTGTCAGACACTCACGATCGAAACACTGGCACCGGCTGAACTTGATACTTGTCAGACACCCACGATCTAAACACTGGCACCAGCTGGACTTGATACTTGTCAGACACTCACGATCGAAACACTGGCACCAACTGGACTTGATACTTGTCAGACACCCACGATCGAAACACTGACACCAGCTGGACTTGATACTTGTCAGACACCCACGATCGAAACACTGACACCAGCTGGACTTGATACTTGTCAGAAAGTCACGATCGAAACACTGACACCAGCTGGACTTGATACTTGTCAGACAGTCGCGATCGAAACACTTACACCAGCTGGACTTGATACTTGTCAGACACCCACGATCGAAACACTGACACCAGCTGGACTTGATACTTGTCAGACAGTCACGATCGAAACACTGGCACCAGCTGGACTTGATACTTGTCAGACAGTCACGATCGAAACACTGACACCAGCTGGACTTGATACTTGTCAGACACCCACGATCGAAACACTGGCACCAGCTGGACTTGATACTTGTCAGACACTCACGATCGAAACACTGGCACCAGCTGGACTTGATACTTGTCAGACACTCACGATCGAAACACTGGCACCAGCTGGACTTGATACTTGTCAGACACTCACGATCGAAACACTGGCACCAGCTGGACTTGATACTTGTCAGACACTCACGATCGAAACACTGGCACCAGCTGGACTTGATACTTGTCAGACACTCACGATCGAAACACTGACACCAGCTGGACTTGATACTTGTCAGACACCCACGATCGAAACACTTACACCAGCTGGACTTGATACTTGTCAGACACTCACGATCGAAACACTGACACCAGCTGGACTTGATACTTATCAGACAGTCACGATCGAAACACTGGCACCAGCTGGACTTGATACTTGTCAGACACCCACGATCGAAACACTGACACCAGCTGGACTTGATACTTGTCAGACACTCACGATCGAAACACTGGCACCAGCTGGACTTGATACTTGTCAGACACTCACGATCGAAACACTGGCACCAGCTGGACTTGATACTTGTCAGACATTCACGATCGAAACACTGGCACCAGCTGGACTTGATACTTGTCAGACACTCACGATCGAAACACTGGCACCAGCTGGACTTGATACTTGTCAGACACTCACGATCGAAACACTGGCACCGGCTGGACTCGATACTTGTCAGACACTCACGATCGAAACACTGGCACCAGCTGGACTTGATACTTGTCAGACACTCACGATCGAAACACTGGCACCGGCTGAACTTGATACTTGTCAGACACCCACGATCGAAACACTGACACCAGCTGGACTTGATACTTGTCAGACACCACGATCGAAACACTGGCACCAGCTGGACTTGATACTTGTCAGACACTCACGATCGAAACACTGACACCAGCTGGACTTGATACTTGTCAGACAGTCACGATCGAAACACTGGCACCAGCTGGACTTGATACTTGTCAGACACCACGATCGAAACACTGACACCAGCTGGACTTGATACTTGTCAGACAGTCACGATCGAAACACTGGCACCAGCTGGACTTGATACTTGTCAGACACCCACGATCGAAACACTGACACCAGCTGGACTTGATACTTGTCAGACACCCACGATCGAAACACTGGCACCAGCTGGACTTGATACTTGTCAGACACTCACGATCGAAACACTGGCACCAGCTGACTTGATACTTGTCAGACACCCACGATCGAAACACTGGCACCAGCTGGACTTGATACTTGTCAGACACTCACGATCGAAACACTGGCACCAGCTGGACTTGATACTTGTCAGACAGTCACGATCGAAACACTGACACCAGCTGGACTTGATACTTGTCAGACACTCACGATCGAAACACTGACACCAGCTGGACTTGATACTTGTCAGACACTCACGATCGAAACACTGGCACCAGCTGGACTTGATACTTGTCAGACACCCACGATCGAAACACTGACACCAGCTGGACTTGATACTTGTCAGACACTCACGATCGAAACACTGACACCAGCTGGACTTGATACTTGTCAGACACTCACGATCGAAACACTGACACCAGCTGGACTTGATACTTGTCAGACACCCACGATCGAAACACTGGCACCAGCTGGACTTGATACTTGTCAGACAGTCACGATCGAAACACTGACACCAGCTGGACTTGATACTTGTCAGACACCCACGATCGAAACACTGGCACCAGCTGGACTTGATACTTGTCAGACACTCACGATCGAAACACTGGCACCAGCTGGACTTGATACTTGTCAGACACTCACGATCGAAACACTGGCACCAGCTTGATACTTGTCAGACACTCACGATCGAAACACTGGCACTGGACTTGATACTTGTCAGACACTCACGATCGAAACACTGACACCAGCTGGACTTGATACTTGTCAGACACTCACGATCGAAACACTGGCACCAGCTGGACTTGATACTTGTCAGACACTCACGATCGAAACACTGGCACCAGCTGGACTTGATACTTGTCAGACACCCACGATCGAAACACTGGCACCAGCTGGACTTGATACTTGTCAGACACTCACGATCGAAACACTGACACCAGCTGGACTTGATACTTGTCAGACACCCACGATCGAAACACTGACACCAGCTGGACTTGATACTTGTCAGACACTCACGATCGAAACACTGGCACCAGCTGGACTTGATACTTGTCAGACACCCACGATCGAAACACTGACACCAGCTGGACTTGATACTTGTCAGACACCACGATCGAAACACTGGCACCAGCTGGACTTGATACTTGTCAGACACTCACGATCGAAACACTGGCACCAGCTGGACTTGATACTTGTCAGACACCACGATCGAAACACTGGCACCAGCTGGACTTGATACTTGTCAGACACTCACGATCGAAACACTGGCACCAGCTGGACTTGATACTTGTCAGACACTCACGATCGAAACACTGACACCAGCTGGACTTGATACTTGTCAGACACCCACGATCGAAACACTGACACCAGCTGGACTTGATACTTGTCAGACACTCACGATCGAAACACTGGCACCAGCTGGACTTGATACTTGTCAGACACTCACGATCGAAACACTGGCACCAGCTGGACTTGATACTTGTCAGACACTCACGATCGAAACACTGACACCAGCTGGACTTGATACTTGTCAGACACTCACGATCGAAACACTGACACCAGCTGGACTTGATACTTGTCAGACACTCACGATCGAAACACTGACACCAGCTGGACTTGATACTTGTCAGACACCCACGATCGAAACACTGGCACCAGCTGGACTTGATACTTGTCAGACACTCACGATCGAAACACTGACACCAGCTGGACTTGATACTTGTCAGACACCACGATCGAAACACTGACACCAGCTGGACTTGATACTTGTCAGACACTCACGATCGAAACACTGACACCAGCTGGACTTGATACTTGTCAGACACTCACGATCGAAACACTGACACCAGCTGGACTTGATACTTGTCAGACACTCACGATCGAAACACTGGCACCAGCTGGACTTGATACTTGTCAGACACTCACGATCGAAACACTGACACCAGCTGGACTTGATACTTGTCAGACACTCACGATCGAAACACTGACACCAGCTGGACTTGATACTTGTCAGACACTCACGATCGAAACACTGGCACCAGCTGGACTTGATACTTGTCAGACACTCACGATCGAAACACTGACACCAGCTGGACTTGATACTTGTCAGACACTCACGATCGAAACACTGGCACCAGCTGGACTTGATACTTGTCAGACACTCACGATCGAAACACTGACACCAGCTGGACTTGATACTTGTCAGACACCCACGATCGAAACACTGGCACCAGCTGGACTTGATACTTGTCAGACACTCACGATCGAAACACTGACACCAGCTGGACTTGATACTTGTCAGACACTCACGATCGAAACACTGGCACCAGCTGGACTTGATACTTGTCAGACACCCACGATCGAAACACTGACACCAGCTGGACTTGATACTTGTCAGACACTCACGATCGAAACACTGGCACCAGCTGGACTTGATACTTGTCAGACACTCACGATCGAAACACTGGCACCAGCTGGACTTGATACTTGTCAGACACCCACGATCGAAACACTGGCACCAGCTGGACTTGATACTTGTCAGACACTCACGATCGAAACACTGGCACCAGCTGGACTTGATACTTGTCAGACACCCACGATCGAAACACTGGCACCAGCTGGACTTGATACTTGTCAGACACTCACGATCGAAACACTGGCACCAGCTGGACTTGATACTTGTCAGACACTCACGATCGAAACACTGGCACCAGCTGGACTTGATACTTGTCAGACACCCACGATCGAAACACTGACACCAGCTGGACTTGATACTTGTCAGACACCCACGATCGAAACACTGGCACCAGCTGGACTTGATACTTGTCAGACACTCACGATCGAAACACTGACACCAGCTGGACTTGATACTTGTCAGACACTCACGATCGAAACACTGGCACCAGCTGGACTTGATACTTGTCAGACACTCACGATCGAAACACTGACACCAGCTGGACTTGATACTTGTCAGACACCCACGATCGAAACACTGACACCAGCTGGACTTGATACTTGTCAGACACTCACGATCGAAACACTGGCACCAGCTGGACTTGATACTTGTCAGACAGTCACGATCGAAACACTGGCACCAGCTGGACTTGATACTTGTCAGACACCCACGATCGAAACACTGACACCAGCTGGACTTGATACTTGTCAGACACCACGATCGAAACACTGGCACCAGCTGGACTTGATACTTGTCAGACACTCACGATCGAAACACTGGCACCAGCTGGACTTGATACTTGTCAGACACCACGATCGAAACACTGACACCAGCTGGACTTGATACTTGTCAGACACCCACGATCGAAACACTGGCACCAGCTGGACTTGATACTTGTCAGACACTCACGATCGAAACACTGGCACCGCTGGACTTGATACTTGTCAGACACCCACGATCGAAACACTGGCACCAGCTGGACTTGATACTTGTCAGACACTCACGATCGAAACACTGGCACCAGCTGGACTTGATACTTGTCAGACACCCACGATCGAAACACTGACACCAGCTGGACTTGATACTTGTCAGACACCACGATCGAAACACTGACACCAGCTGGACTTGATACTTGTCAGACAGTCACGATCGAAACACTGACACCAGCTGGACTTGATACTTGTCAGACAGTCACGATCGAAACACTGACACCAGCTGGACTTGATACTTGTCAGACACCACGATCGAAACACTGACACCAGCTGGACTTGATACTTGTCAGACAGTCACGATCGAAACACTGGCACCAGCTGGACTTGATACTTGTCAGACACTCACGATCGAAACACTGACACCAGCTGGACTTGATACTTGTCAGACACCCACGATCGAAACACTGACACCAGCTGGACTTGATACTTGTCAGACACTCACGATCGAAACACTGGCACCAGCTGGACTTGATACTTGTCAGACACTCACGATCGAAACACTGGCACCAGCTGGACTTGATACTTGTCAGACACTCACGATCGAAACACTGGCACCAGCTGGACTTGATACTTGTCAGACACTCACGATCGAAACACTGGCACCAGCTGGACTTGATACTTGTCAGACACTCACGATCGAAACACTGACACCAGCTGGACTTGATACTTGTCAGACACCACGATCGAAACACTGGCACCAGCTGGACTTGATACTTGTCAGACACTCACGATCGAAACACTGGCACCAGCTGGACTTGATACTTGTCAGACAGTCACGATCACGATCGAAACACTGGCACCAGCTGGACTTGATACTTGTCAGACACCCACGATCGAAACACTGACACCAGCTGGACTTGATACTTGTCAGACACTCACGATCGAAACACTGGCACCAGCTGGACTTGATACTTGTCAGACACTCACGATCGAAACACTGGCACCAGCTGGACTTGATACTTGTCAGACATTCACGATCGAAACACTGGCACCAGCTGGACTTGATACTTGTCAGACACTCACGATCGAAACACTGGCACCAGCTGGACTTGATACTTGTCAGACACTCACGATCGAAACACTGGCACCAGCTGGACTTGATACTTGTCAGACACTCACGATCGAAACACTGGCACCAGCTGGACTTGATACTTGTCAGACACTCACGATCGAAACACTGGCACCAGCTGGACTTGATACTTGTCAGACACCACGATCGAAACACTGACACCAGCTGGACTTGATACTTGTCAGACACCCACGATCGAAACACTGGCACCAGCTGGACTTGATACTTGTCAGACACTCACGATCGAAACACTGACACCAGCTGGACTTGATACTTGTCAGACACTCACGATCGAAACACTGGCACCAGCTGGACTTGATACTTGTCAGACACTCACGATCGAAACACTGACACCAGCTGGACTTGATACTTGTCAGACACCACGATCGAAACACCAGCTGGACTTGACCAGCTGGACTTGATACTTGTCAGACACTCACGATCGAAACACTGGCACCAGCTGGACTTGATACTTGTCAGACACTCACGATCGAAACACTGACACCAGCTGGACTTGATACTTGTCAGACACCCACGATCGAAACACTGACACCAGCTGGACTTGATACTTGTCAGACACTCACGATCGAAACACTGGCACCAGCTGGACTTGATACTTGTCAGACACTCACGATCGAAACACTGGCACCAGCTGGACTTGATACTTGTCAGACACTCACGATCGAAACACTGGCACCAGCTGGACTTGATACTTGTCAGACACCCACGATCGAAACACTGACACCAGCTGGACTTGATACTTGTCAGACACTCACGATCGAAACACTGGCACCAGCTGGACTTGATACTTGTCAGACACCCACGATCGAAACACTGACACCAGCTGGACTTGATACTTGTCAGACACCCACGATCGAAACACTGGCACCAGCTGGACTTGATACTTGTCAGACACTCACGATCGAAACACTGACACCAGCTGGACTTGATACTTGTCAGACACCCACGATCGAAACACTGGCACCAGCTGGACTTGATACTTGTCAGACACTCACGATCGAAACACTGGCACCAGCTGGACTTGATACTTGTCAGACACCCACGATCGAAACACTGACACCAGCTGGACTTGATACTTGTCAGACACCCACGATCGAAACACTGACACCAGCTGGACTTGATACTTGTCAGACAGTCACGATCGAAACACTGACACCAGCTGGACTTGATACTTGTCAGACACTCACGATCGAAACACTGACACCAGCTGGACTTGATACTTGTCAGACACCCACGATCGAAACACTGGCACCAGCTGGACTTGATACTTGTCAGACACTCACGATCGAAACACTGACACCAGCTGGACTTGATACTTGTCAGACACCACGATCGAAACACTGACACCAGCTGGACTTGATACTTGTCAGACACTCACGATCGAAACACTGGCACCAGCTGGACTTGATACTTGTCAGACACTCACGATCGAAACACTGGCACCAGCTGGACTTGATACTTGTCAGACACCCACGATCGAAACACTGGCACCAGCTGGACTTGATACTTGTCAGACACTCACGATCGAAACACTGGCACCAGCTGGACTTGATACTTGTCAGACACTCACGATCGAAACACTGACACCAGCTGGACTTGATACTTGTCAGACACTCACGATCGAAACACTGGCACCAGCTGGACTTGATACTTGTCAGACACCCACGATCGAAACACTGACACCAGCTGGACTTGATACTTGTCAGACACTCACGATCGAAACACTGGCACCAGCTGGACTTGATACTTGTCAGACACTCACGATCGAAACACTGGCACCAGCTGGACTTGATACTTGTCAGACACTCACGATCGAAACACTGGCACCAGCTGGACTTGATACTTGTCAGACACTCACGATCGAAACACTGGCACCAGCTGGACTTGATACTTGTCAGACACTCACGATCGAAACACTGGCACCAGCTGGACTTGATACTTGTCAGACACTCACGATCGAAACACTGGCACCAGCTGGACTTGATACTTGTCAGACACTCACGATCGAAACACTGGCACCAGCTGGACTTGATACTTGTCAGACACTCACGATCGAAACACTGACACCAGCTGGACTTGATACTTGTCAGACACCCACGATCGAAACACTGGCACCAGCTGGACTTGATACTTGTCAGACACTCACGATCGAAACACTGACACCAGCTGGACTTGATACTTGTCAGACACTCACGATCGAAACACTGGCACCAGCTGGACTTGATACTTGTCAGACACTCACGATCGAAACACTGACACCAGCTGGACTTGATACTTGTCAGACACCACGATCGAAACACTGGCACCAGCTGGACTTGATACTTGTCAGACACTCACGATCGAAACACTGGCACCAGCTGGACTTGATACTTGTCAGACACCCACGATCGAAACACTGACACCAGCTGGACTTGATACTTGTCAGACACCACGATCGAAACACTGGCACCAGCTGGACTTGATACTTGTCAGACACTCACGATCGAAACACTGGCACCAGCTGGACTTGATACTTGTCAGACACCACGATCGAAACACTGGCACCAGCTGGACTTGATACTTGTCAGACACTCACGATCGAAACACTGGCACCAGCTGGACTTGATACTTGTCAGACACTCACGATCGAAACACTGGCACCAGCTGGACTTGATACTTGTCAGACACTCACGATCGAAACACTGGCACCAGCTGGACTTGATACTTGTCAGACACCCACGATCGAAACACTGCACCAGCTGGACTTGATACTTGTCAGACACTCACGATCGAAACACTGGCACCAGCTGGACTTGATACTTGTCAGACACTCACGATCGAAACACTGACACCAGCTGGACTTGATACTTGTCAGACACCCACGATCGAAACACTGACACCAGCTGGACTTGATACTTGTCAGACACTCACGATCGAAACACTGACACCAGCTGGACTTGATACTTGTCAGACACTCACGATCGAAACACTGACACCAGCTGGACTTGATACTTGTCAGACACTCACGATCGAAACACTGACACCAGCTGGACTTGATACTTGTCAGACACCCACGATCGAAACACTGACACCAGCTGGACTTGATACTTGTCAGACACTCACGATCGAAACACTGGCACCAGCTGGACTTGATACTTGTCAGACACCCACGATCGAAACACTGACACCAGCTGGACTTGATACTTGTCAGACACTCACGATCGAAACACTGGCACCAGCTGGACTTGATACTTGTCAGACACCACGATCGAAACACTGACACCAGCTGGACTTGATACTTGTCAGACACTCACGATCGAAACACTGGCACCAGCTGGACTTGATACTTGTCAGACACTCACGATCGAAACACTGGCACCAGCTGGACTTGATACTTGTCAGACACTCACGATCGAAACACTGGCACCAGCTGGACTTGATACTTGTCAGACACTCACGATCGAAACACTGGCACCAGCTGGACTTGATACTTGTCAGACACTCACGATCGAAACACTGGCACCAGCTGGACTTGATACTTGTCAGACACTCACGATCGAAACACTGGCACCAGCTGGACTTGATACTTGTCAGACACTCACGATCGAAACACTGGCACCAGCTGGACTTGATACTTGTCAGACACTCACGATCGAAACACTGGCACCAGCTGGACTTGATACTTGTCAGACACTCACGATCGAAACACTGGCACCAGCTGGACTTGATACTTGTCAGACACCCACGATCGAAACACTGACACCAGCTGGACTTGATACTTGTCAGACACCACGATCGAAACACTGGCACCAGCTGGACTTGATACTTGTCAGACACTCACGATCGAAACACTGACACCAGCTGGACTTGATACTTGTCAGACACTCACGATCGAAACACTGGCACCAGCTGGACTTGATACTTGTCAGACACTCACGATCGAAACACTGGCACCAGCTGGACTTGATACTTGTCAGACACCCACGATCGAAACACTGGCACCAGCTGGACTTGATACTTGTCAGACACTCACGATCGAAACACTGGCACCAGCTGGACTTGATACTTGTCAGACACTCACGATCGAAACACTGGCACCAGCTGGACTTGATACTTGTCAGACACCCACGATCGAAACACTGACACCAGCTGGACTTGATACTTGTCAGACACTCACGATCGAAACACTGGCACCAGCTGGACTTGATACTTGTCAGACACTCACGATCGAAACACTGGCACCAGCTGGACTTGATACTTGTCAGACACTCACGATCGAAACACTGACACCAGCTGGACTTGATACTTGTCAGACACTCACGATCGAAACACTGGCACCAGCTGGACTTGATACTTGTCAGACACTCACGATCGAAACACTGGCACCAGCTGGACTTGATACTTGTCAGACACTCACGATCGAAACACTGACACCAGCTGGACTTGATACTTGTCAGACACTCACGATCGAAACACTGGCACCAGCTGGACTTGATACTTGTCAGACACCACGATCGAAACACTGACACCAGCTGGACTTGATACTTGTCAGACACCCACGATCGAAACACTGGCACCAGCTGGACTTGATACTTGTCAGACACTCACGATCGAAACACTGGCACCAGCTGGACTTGATACTTGTCAGACACCCACGATCGAAACACTGGCACCAGCTGGACTTGATACTTGTCAGACACTCACGATCGAAACACTGGCACCAGCTGGACTTGATACTTGTCAGACACCCACGATCGAAACACTGACACCAGCTGGACTTGATACTTGTCAGACACCCACGATCGAAACACTGGCACCAGCTGGACTTGATACTTGTCAGACACCCACGATCGAAACACTGACACCAGCTGGACTTGATACTTGTCAGACACCCACGATCGAAACACTGGCACCAGCTGGACTTGATACTTGTCAGACACTCACGATCGAAACACTGACACCAGCTGGACTTGATACTTGTCAGACACCACGATCGAAACACTGGCACCAGCTGGACTTGATACTTGTCAGACAGTCACGATCGAAACACTGACACCAGCTGGACTTGATACTTGTCAGACACCCACGATCGAAACACTGACACCAGCTGGACTTGATACTTGTCAGACACTCACGATCGAAACACTGGCACCAGCTGGACTTGATACTTGTCAGACAGTCACGATCGAAACACTGACACCAGCTGGACTTGATACTTGTCAGACAGTCACGATCGAAACACTGACACCAGCTGGACTTGATACTTGTCAGACACTCACGATCGAAACACTGACACCAGCTGGACTTGATACTTGTCAGACACTCACGATCGAAACACTGGCACCAGCTGGACTTGATACTTGTCAGACACTCACGATCGAAACACTGGCACCAGCTGGACTTGATACTTGTCAGACACTCACGATCGAAACACTGGCACCAGCTGGACTTGATACTTGTCAGACACTCACGATCGAAACACTGACACCAGCTGGACTTGATACTTGTCAGACACCCACGATCGAAACACTGACACCAGCTGGACTTGATACTTGTCAGACACTCACGATCGAAACACTGGCACCAGCTGGACTTGATACTTGTCAGACACTCACGATCGAAACACTGGCACCAGCTGGACTTGATACTTGTCAGACACCCACGATCGAAACACTGACACCAGCTGGACTTGATACTTGTCAGACACCCACGATCGAAACACTGGCACCAGCTGGACTTGATACTTGTCAGACACTCACGATCGAAACACTGGCACCAGCTGGACTTGATACTTGTCAGACACTCACGATCGAAACACTGGCACCAGCTGGACTTGATACTTGTCAGACACTCACGATCGAAACACTGGCACCAGCTGGACTTGATACTTGTCAGACACTCACGATCGAAACACTGGCACCAGCTGGACTTGATACTTGTCAGACACTCACGATCGAAACACTGGCACCAGCTGGACTTGATACTTGTCAGACACTCACGATCGAAACACTGGCACCAGCTGGACTTGATACTTGTCAGACACCACGATCGAAACACTGGCACCAGCTGGACTTGATACTTGTCAGACACTCACGATCGAAACACTGGCACCAGCTGGACTTGATACTTGTCAGACACCCACGATCGAAACACTGGCACCAGCTGGACTTGATACTTGTCAGACACTCACGATCGAAACACTGACACCAGCTGGACTTGATACTTGTCAGACACTCACGATCGAAACACTGGCACCAGCTGGACTTGATACTTGTCAGACACTCACGATCGAAACACTGGCACCAGCTGGACTTGATACTTGTCAGACACCCACGATCGAAACACTGGCACCAGCTGGACTTGATACTTGTCAGACACTCACGATCGAAACACTGGCACCAGCTGGACTTGATACTTGTCAGACACCCACGATCGAAACACTGACACCAGCTGGACTTGATACTTGTCAGACACCCACGATCGAAACACTGGCACCAGCTGGACTTGATACTTGTCAGACACTCACGATCGAAACACTGGCACCAGCTGACTTGATACTTGTCAGACAGTCACGATCGAAACACTGGCACCAGCTGGACTTGATACTTGTCAGACACCCACGATCGAAACACTGGCACCAGCTGGACTTGATACTTGTCAGACACTCACGATCGAAACACTGACACCAGCTGGACTTGATACTTGTCAGACACCACGATCGAAACACTGACACCAGCTGGACTTGATACTTGTCAGACACCCACGATCGAAACACTGACACCAGCTGGACTTGATACTTGTCAGACACTCACGATCGAAACACTGACACCAGCTGGACTTGATACTTGTCAGACACTCACGATCGAAACACTGACACCAGCTGGACTTGATACTTGTCAGACAGTCACGATCGAAACACTGACACCAGCTGGACTTGATACTTGTCAGACACTCACGATCGAAACACTGACACCAGCTGGACTTGATACTTGTCAGACACCCACGATCGAAACACTGACACCAGCTGGACTTGATACTTGTCAGACAGTCACGATCGAAACACTGACACCAGCTGGACTTGATACTTGTCAGACACCCACGATCGAAACACTGACACCAGCTGGACTTGATACTTGTCAGACACCACGACGATCGAAACACTGGCACCAGCTGGACTTGATACTTGTCAGACACCCACGATCGAAACACTGACACCAGCTGGACTTGATACTTGTCAGACACCCACGATCGAAACACTGACACCAGCTGGACTTGATACTTGTCAGACACTCACGATCGAAACACTGGCACCAGCTGGACTTGATACTTGTCAGACACTCACGATCGAAACACTGGCACCAGCTGGACTTGATACTTGTCAGACACTCACGATCGAAACACTGGCACCAGCTGGACTTGATACTTGTCAGACACTCACGATCGAAACACTGGCACCAGCTGGACTTGATACTTGTCAGACACTCACGATCGAAACACTGGCACCAGCTGGACTTGATACTTGTCAGACACTCACGATCGAAACACTGGCACCAGCTGGACTTGATACTTGTCAGACACTCACGATCGAAACACTGGCACCAGCTGGACTTGATACTTGTCAGACACTCACGATCGAAACACTGGCACCAGCTGGACTTGATACTTGTCAGACACTCACGATCGAAACACTGACACCAGCTGGACTTGATACTTGTCAGACACTCACGATCGAAACACTGGCACCAGCTGGACTTGATACTTGTCAGACACTCACGATCGAAACACTGGCACCAGCTGGACTTGATACTTGTCAGACACTCACGATCGAAACACTGGCACCAGCTGGACTTGATACTTGTCAGACACTCACGATCGAAACACTGGCACCAGCTGGACTTGATACTTGTCAGACACTCACGATCGAAACACTGACACCAGCTGGACTTGATACTTGTCAGACACTCACGATCGAAACACTGGCACCAGCTGGACTTGATACTTGTCAGACACTCACGATCGAAACACTGACACCAGCTGGACTTGATACTTGTCAGACACTCACGATCGAAACACTGGCACCAGCTGGACTTGATACTTGTCAGACACTCACGATCGAAACACTGGCACCAGCTGGACTTGATACTTGTCAGACACTCACGATCGAAACACTGACACCAGCTGGACTTGATACTTGTCAGACACCCACGATCGAAACACTGGCACCAGCTGGACTTGATACTTGTCAGACACCACGATCGAAACACTGGCACCAGCTGGACTTGATACTTGTCAGACACCACGATCGAAACACTGACACCAGCTGGACTTGATACTTGTCAGACACCCACGATCGAAACACTGGCACCAGCTGGACTTGATACTTGTCAGACACTCACGATCGAAACACTGGCACCAGCTGGACTTGATACTTGTCAGACACCCACGATCGAAACACTGGCACCAGCTGGACTTGATACTTGTCAGACACTCACGATCGAAACACTGGCACCAGCTGGACTTGATACTTGTCAGACACTCACGATCGAAACACTGGCACCAGCTGGACTTGATACTTGTCAGACACTCACGATCGAAACACTGACACCAGCTGGACTTGATACTTGTCAGACACTCACGATCGAAACACTGGCACCAGCTGGACTTGATACTTGTCAGACACTCACGATCGAAACACTGGCACCAGCTGGACTTGATACTTGTCAGACACCCACGATCGAAACACTGACACCAGCTGGACTTGATACTTGTCAGACACCCACGATCGAAACACTGACACCAGCTGGACTTGATACTTGTCAGACACTCACGATCGAAACACTGGCACCAGCTGGACTTGATACTTGTCAGACACCCACGATCGAAACACTGGCACCAGCTGGACTTGATACTTGTCAGACACTCACGATCGAAACACTGGCACCAGCTGGACTTGATACTTGTCAGACACTCACGATCGAAACACTGACACCAGCTGGACTTGATACTTGTCAGACACCACGATCGAAACACTGACACCAGCTGGACTTGATACTTGTCAGACACTCACGATCGAAACACTGACACCAGCTGGACTTGATACTTGTCAGACAGTCACGATCGAAACACTGGCACCAGCTGGACTTGATACTTGTCAGACACCCACGATCGAAACACTGACACCAGCTGGACTTGATACTTGTCAGACACTCACGATCGAAACACTGACACCAGCTGGACTTGATACTTGTCAGACACTCACGATCGAAACACTGACACCAGCTGGACTTGATACTTGTCAGACACCACGATCGAAACACTGGCACCAGCTGGACTTGATACTTGTCAGACACTCACGATCGAAACACTGGCACCAGCTGGACTTGATACTTGTCAGACACTCACGATCGAAACACTGGCACCAGCTGGACTTGATACTTGTCAGACACTCACGATCGAAACACTGGCACCAGCTGGACTTGATACTTGTCAGACACTCACGATCGAAACACTGGCACCAGCTGGACTTGATACTTGTCAGACACTCACGATCGAAACACTGGCACCAGCTGGACTTGATACTTGTCAGACACTCACGATCGAAACACTGACACCAGCTGGACTTGATACTTGTCAGACACCCACGATCGAAACACTGACACCAGCTGGACTTGATACTTGTCAGACACTCACGATCGAAACACTGGCACCAGCTGGACTTGATACTTGTCAGACACTCACGATCGAAACACTGGCACCAGCTGGACTTGATACTTGTCAGACACTCACGATCGAAACACTGACACCAGCTGGACTTGATACTTGTCAGACACTCACGATCGAAACACTGGCACCAGCTGGACTTGATACTTGTCAGACACTCACGATCGAAACACTGGCACCAGCTGGACTTGATACTTGTCAGACACTCACGATCGAAACACTGACACCAGCTGGACTTGATACTTGTCAGACACTCACGATCGAAACACTGGCACCAGCTGGACTTGATACTTGTCAGACACTCACGATCGAAACACTGACACCAGCTGGACTTGATACTTGTCAGACACTCACGATCGAAACACTGGCACCAGCTGGACTTGATACTTGTCAGACACTCACGATCGAAACACTGGCACCAGCTGGACTTGATACTTGTCAGACACTCACGATCGAAACACTGACACCAGCTGGACTTGATACTTGTCAGACACCCACGATCGAAACACTGGCACCAGCTGGACTTGATACTTGTCAGACACTCACGATCGAAACACTGACACCAGCTGGACTTGATACTTGTCAGACACCCACGATCGAAACACTGACACCAGCTGGACTTGATACTTGTCAGACACCCACGATCGAAACACTGGCACCAGCTGGACTTGATACTTGTCAGACACTCACGATCGAAACACTGACACCAGCTGGACTTGATACTTGTCAGACACTCACGATCGAAACACTGACACCAGCTGGACTTGATACTTGTCAGACACCACGATCGAAACACTGGCACCAGCTGGACTTGATACTTGTCAGACACTCACGATCGAAACACTGACACCAGCTGGACTTGATACTTGTCAGACACTCACGATCGAAACACTGGCACCAGCTGGACTTGATACTTGTCAGACACTCACGATCGAAACACTGACACCAGCTGGACTTGATACTTGTCAGACACTCACGATCGAAACACTGGCACCAGCTGGACTTGATACTTGTCAGACACTCACGATCGAAACACTGACACCAGCTGGACTTGATACTTGTCAGACAGTCACGATCGAAACACTGGCACCAGCTGGACTTGATACTTGTCAGACACTCACGATCGAAACACTGACACCAGCTGGACTTGATACTTGTCAGACACCCACGATCGAAACACTGACACCAGCTGGACTTGATACTTGTCAGACAGTCACGATCGAAACACTGGCACCAGCTGGACTTGATACTTGTCAGACACCCACGATCGAAACACTGACACCAGCTGGACTTGATACTTGTCAGACACTCACGATCGAAACACTGACACCAGCTGGACTTGATACTTGTCAGACACTCACGATCGAAACACTGGCACCAGCTGGACTTGATACTTGTCAGACACTCACGATCGAAACACTGACACCAGCTGGACTTGATACTTGTCAGACACCCACGATCGAAACACTGACACCAGCTGGACTTGATACTTGTCAGACACTCACGATCGAAACACTGGCACCAGCTGGACTTGATACTTGTCAGACACTCACGATCGAAACACTGGCACCAGCTGGACTTGATACTTGTCAGACACCCACGATCGAAACACTGACACCAGCTGGACTTGATACTTGTCAGACACTCACGATCGAAACACTGGCACCAGCTGGACTTGATACTTGTCAGACACTCACGATCGAAACACTGGCACCGGCTGGACTTGATACTTGTCAGACACCACGATCGAAACACTGGCACCAGCTGGACTTGATACTTGTCAGACACTCACGATCGAAACACTGGCACCAGCTGGACTTGATACTTGTCAGACACTCACGATCGAAACACTGGCACCAGCTGGACTTGATACTTGTCAGACACCCACGATCGAAACACTGGCACCAGCTGGACTTGATACTTGTCAGACACTCACGATCGAAACACTGGCACCAGCTGGACTTGATACTTGTCAGACACTCACGATCGAAACACTGGCACCAGCTGGACTTGATACTTGTCAGACACCACGATCGAAACACTGACACCAGCTGGACTTGATACTTGTCAGACACTCACGATCGAAACACTGACACCAGCTGGACTTGATACTTGTCAGACACTCACGATCGAAACACTGGCACCAGCTGGACTTGATACTTGTCAGACACCCACGATCGAAACACTGACACCAGCTGGACTTGATACTTGTCAGACACCCACGATCGAAACACTGGCACCAGCTGGACTTGATACTTGTCAGACACTCACGATCGAAACACTGACACCAGCTGGACTTGATACTTGTCAGACACCCACGATCGAAACACTGGCACCAGCTGGACTTGATACTTGTCAGACACTCACGATCGAAACACTGACACCAGCTGGACTTGATACTTGTCAGACACTCACGATCGAAACACTGGCACCAGCTGGACTTGATACTTGTCAGACACTCACGATCGAAACACTGGCACCAGCTGGACTTGATACTTGTCAGACACTCACGATCGAAACACTGACACCAGTTGGACTTGATACTTGTCAGACACTCACGATCTAAACACTGGCACCAGCTGGACTTCATACTTGTCAGACACTCACGATCGAAACACTGACACCAGCTGGACTTGATACTTGTCAGACACCCACGATCGAAACACTGACACCAGCTGGACTTGATACTTGTCAGACACTCACGATCGAAACACTGGCACCAGCTGGACTTGATACTTATCAGACAGTCACGATCGAAACACTGGCACCAGCTGGACTTGATACTTGTCAGACACCCACGATCGAAACACTGACACCAGCTAGACTTGATACTTGTCAGACACCCACGATCGAAATACTGGCACCAGCTGGACTTGATACTTGTCAGACACTCACGATCGAAACACTGGCACCGGCTGAACTTGATACTTGTCAGACACCCACGATCGAAACACTGACACCAGCTGGACTTGATAATTGTCAGACACCCACGATCGAAACACTGGCACCAGCTGGACTTGATACTTGTCAGACACTCACGATCGAAACACTGGCACCGGCTGAACTTGATACTTGTCAGACACCCACGATCTAAACACTGGCACCAGCTGGACTTGATACTTGTCAGACACTCACGATCGAAACACTGGCACCAACTGGACTTGATACTTGTCAGACACTCACGATCGAAACACTGACACCAGCTGGACTTGATACTTGTCAGACACCCACGATCGAAACACTGACACCAGCTGGACTTGATACTTGTCAGAAAGTCACGATCGAAACACTGACACCAGCTGGACTTGATACTTGTCAGACAGTCGCGATCGAAACACTTACACCAGCTGGACTTGATACTTGTCAGACTCCCACGATCGAAACACTGACACCAGCTGGACTTGATACTTGTCAGACAGTCACGATCGAAACACTGACACCGGCTGGACTTGATACTTGTCAGACACTCACGATCGAAACACTGACACCAGCTGGACTTGATACTTGTCAGACACCCACGATCGAAACACTGGCACCAGCTGGACTTGATACTTGTCTGACAGTCACGATCGAAACACTGACACCAGCTGGACTTGATACTTGTCAGACACCCACGATCGAAACACTGACACCAGCTGGACTTGATACTTGTCAGACACTCACGATCGAAACACTGGCACCAGCTGGACTTGATACTTGTCAGACACCCACGATCGAAACACTGACACCAGCTGGACTTGATACTTATCAGACAGTCACGATCGAAACACTGGCACCAGCTGGACTTGATACTTGTCAGACACCCACGATCGAAACACTGACACCAGCTGGACTTTATACTTGTCAGACACTCACGATCGAAACACTGGCACCAGCTGGACTTGATACTTGTCAGACACTCACGATCGAAACACTGGCACCAGCTGGACTTGATACTTGTCAGACATTCACGATCGAAACACTGGCACCAGCTGGACTTGATACTTGTCAGACACTCACGATCGAAACACTGGCACCAGCTGGACTTGATACTTGTCAGACACTCACGATCGAAACACTGGCACCGGCTGGACTCGATACTTGTCAGACACTCACGATCGAAACACTGGCACCGGCTGGACTTGGTACTTGTCAGACACTCACGATCGAAACACTGGCACCGGCTGAACTTGATACTTGTCAGACAGCCACGATCGAAACACTGACACCAGCTGGACTTGATACTTGTCAGACACCCACGATCGAAACACTGGCACCAGCTGGACTTGATACTTGTCAGACACTCACGATCGAAACACTGACACCAGCTGGACTTGATACTTGTCAGACACTCACGATCGAAACACTGGCACCAGCTGGACTTGATACTTGTCAGACACTCACGATCGAAACACTGACACCAGCTAGACTTGATACTTGTCAGACACCCACGATCGAAATACTGGCACCAGCTGGACTTGATACTTGTCAGACACTCACGATCGAAACAATGGCACCGGCTGAACTTGATACTTGTCAGACACCCACGATCGAAACACTGACACCAGCTGGACTTGATACTTGTCAGACACCCACGATCGAAACACTGGCACCAGCTGGACTTGATACTTGTCAGACACTCACGATCGAAACACTGGCACCGGCTGAACTTGATACTTGTCAGACACCCACGATCTAAACACTGGCACCAGCTGGACTTGATACTTGTCAGACACTCACGATCGAAACACTGGCACCAACTGGACTTGATACTTGTCAGACACTCACGATCGAAACACTGACACCAGCTGGACTTGATACTTGTCAGACACCCACGATCGAAACACTGACACCAGCTGGACTTGATACTTGTCAGAAAGTCACGATCGAAACACTGACACCAGCTGGACTTGATACTTGTCAGACAGTCGCGATCGAAACACTTACACCAGCTGGACTTGATACTTGTCAGACTCCCACGATCGAAACACTGACACCAGCTGGACTTGATACTTGTCAGACAGTCACGATCGAAACACTGACACCAGCTGGACTTGATACTTGTCAGACACTCACGATCGAAACACTGACACCAGCTGGACTTGATACTTGTCAGACACCCACGATCGAAACACTGGCACCAGCTGGACTTGATACTTGTCTGACAGTCACGATCGAAACACTGACACCAGCTGGACTTGATACTTGTCAGACACCCACGATCGAAACACTGACACCAGCTGGACTTGATACTTGTCAGACACTCACGATCGAAACACTGGCACCAGCTGGACTTGATACTTGTCAGACACCCACGATCGAAACACTGACACCAGCTGGACTTGATACTTATCAGACAGTCACGATCGAAACACTGGCACCAGCTGGACTTGATACTTGTCAGACACCCACGATCGAAACACTGACACCAGCTGGACTTTATACTTGTCAGACACTCACGATCGAAACACTGGCACCAGCTGGACTTGATACTTGTCAGACACTCACGATCGAAACACTGGCACCAGCTGGACTTGATACTTGTCAGACATTCACGATCGAAACACTGGCACCAGCTGGACTTGATACTTGTCAGACACTCACGATCGAAACACTGGCACCAGCTGGACTTGATACTTGTCAGACACTCACGATCGAAACACTGGCACCGGCTGGACTCGATACTTGTCAGACACTCACGATCGAAACACTGGCACCGGCTGGACTTGATACTTGTCAGACACTCACGATCGAAACACTGGCACCGGCTGAACTTGATACTTGTCAGACACCCACGATCGAAACACTGACACCAGCTGGACTTGATACTTGTCAGACACCCACGATCGAAACACTGGCACCAGCTGGACTTGATACTTGTCAGACACTCACGATCGAAACACTGACACCAGCTGGACTTGATACTTGTCAGACACTCACGATCGAAACACTGGCACCAGCTGGACTTGATACTTGTCAGACACTCACGATCGAAACACTGGCACCAGCTGGACTTGATACTTGTCAGACACTCACGATCGAAACACTGACACCAGTTGGACTTGATACTTGTCTGACACTCACGAATAAACACTGGCACCAGCTGGACTTCATACTTGTCAGACACTCACGATCGAAACACTGACACCAGCTGGACTTGATACTTGTCAGACAGTCACGATCGAAACACTGGCACCAGCTGGACTTGATACTTGTCAGACAGTCACGATCGAAACACTGGCACCAGCTGGACTTGATACTTGTCAGACAGTCACGATCGAAACACTGACACCAGCTGGACTTGATACTTATCAGACAGTCACGATCGAAACACTGGCACCAGCTGGACTTGATACTTGTCAGACACCCACGATCGAAACACTGACACCAGCTAGACTTGATACTTGTCAGACACCCACGATCGAAATACTGGCACCAGCTGGACTTGATACTTGTCAGACACTCACGATCGAAACACTGGCACCGTCTGAACTTGATACTTGTCAGACACCCACGATCGAAACACTGACACCAGCTGGACTTGATACTTGTCAGACACCCACGATCGAAACACTGGCACCAGCTGGACTTGATACTTGTCAGACACTCACGATCGAAACACTGGCACCGGCTGAACTTGATACTTGTCAGACACCCACGATCTAAACACTGGCACCAGCTGGACTTGATACTTGTCAGACACTCACGATCGAAACACTGGCACCAACTGGACTTGATACTTGTCAGACACTCACGATCGAAACACTGACACCAGCTGGACTTGATACTTGTCAGACACCCACGATCGAAACACTGACACCAGCTGGACTTGATACTTGTCAGAAAGTCACGATCGAAACACTGACACCAGCTGGACTTGATACTTGTCAGACAGTCGCGATCGAAACACTTACACCAGCTGGACTTGATACTTGTCAGACACCCACGATCGAAACACTGACACCAGCTGGACTTGATACTTGTCAGACAGTCACGATCGAAACACTGACACCAGCTGGACTTGATACTTGTCAGACACTCACGATCGAAACACTGACACCAGCTGGACTTGATACTTGTCAGACACCCACGATCGAAACACTGGCACCAGCTGGACTTGATACTTGTCAGACAGTCACGATCGAAACACTGACACCAGCTGGACTTGATACTTGTCAGACACCCACGATCGAAACACTGGCACCAGCTGGACTTGATACTTGTCAGACACTCACGATCGAAACACTGGCACCAGCTGGACTTGATACTTGTCAGACACTCACGATCGAAACACTGGCACCAGCTGGACTTGATACTTGTCAGACACTCACGATCGAAACACTGACACCAGCTGGACTTGATACTTGTCAGACACTCACGATCGAAACACTGGCACCAGCTGGACTTGATACTTGTCAGACACTCACGATCGAAACACTGACACCAGCTGGACTTGATACTTGTCAGACACTCACGATCGAAACACTGACACCAGCTGGACTTGATACTTGTCAGACACCCACGATCGAAACACTTACACCAGCTGGACTTGATACTTGTCAGACACTCACGATCAAAACACTGACACCAGCTGGACTTGATACTTATCAGACAGTCACGATCGAAACACTGGCACCAGCTGGACTTGATACTTGTCAGACACCCACGATCGAAACACTGACACCAGCTGGACTTTATACTTGTCAGACACTCACGATCGAAACACTGGCACCAGCTGGACTTGATACTTGTCAGACACCCACGATCGAAACACTGGCACCAGCTGGACTTGATACTTGTCAGACATTCACGATCGAAACACTGGCACCAGCTGGACTTGATACATGTCAGACACTCACGATCGAAACACTGGCACCAGCTGGACTTGATACTTGTCAGACACTCACGATCGAAACACTGGCACCGGCTGAACTTGATACTTGTCAGACACCCACGATCTAAACACTGGCACCAGCTGGACTTGATACTTGTCAGACACTCACGATCGAAACACTGACACCAGCTGGACTTGATACTTGTCAGACACTCACGATCGAAACACTGGCACCAACTGGACTTGATACTTGTCAGACACTCACGATCGAAACACTGACACTAGCTGGACTTGATACTTGTCAGACACCCACGATCGAAACACTGACACCAGCTGGACCTATACTTGTCAGAAAGTCACGATCGAAACACTGACACCAGCTGGACTTGATACTTGTCAGACAGTCGCGATCGAAACACTTACACCAGCTGGACTTGATACTTGTCAGACACCCACGATCGAAACACTGACACCAGCTGGACTTGATACTTGTCAGACAGTCACGATCGAAACACTGACACCAGCTGGACTTGATACTTGTCAGACACTCACGATCGAAACACTGACACCAGCTGGACTTGATACTTGTCAGACACCCACGATCGAAACACTGGCACCAGCTGGACTTGATACTTGTCAGACAGTCACGATCGAAACACTGACACCAGCTGGACTTGATACTTGTCAGACACCCACGATCGAAACACTGGCACCAGCTGGACTTGATACTTGTCAGACACTCACGATCGAAACACTGGCACCAGCTGGACTTGATACTTGTCAGACACTCACGATCGAAACACTGGCACCAGCTGGACTTTATACTTGTCAGACACTCACGATCGAAACACTGACACCAGCTGGACTTGATACTTGTCAGACACTCACGATCGAAACACTGGCACCAGCTGGACTTGATACTTGTCAGACACTCACGATCGAAACACTGACACCAGCTGGACTTGATACTTGTCAGACACTCACGATCGAAACACTGACACCAGCTGGACTTGATACTTGTCAGACACCCACGATCGAAACACTTACACCAGCTGGACTTGATACTTGTCAGACACTCACGATCAAAACACTGACACCAGCTGGACTTGATACTTATCAGACAGTCACGATCGAAACACTGGCACCAGCTGGACTTGATACTTGTCAGACACCCACGATCGAAACACTGACACCAGCTGGACTTTATACTTGTCAGACACTCACGATCGAAACACTGGCACCAGCTGGACTTGATACTTGTCAGACAGTCACGATCGAAACACTGGCACCAGCTGGACTTGATACTTGTCTGACAGTCACGATCGAAACACTGGCACCAGCTGGACTTGATACTTTTCAGACACTCACGATCGAAACACTGACACCAGCTGGACTTGATACTTGTCAGACACTCACGATCAAAACACTGACACCAGCTGGACTTGATATTTATCAGACAGTCACGATCGAAACACTGGCACCAGCTGGACTTGATACTTGTCAGACACCCACGATCGAAACACTGACACCAGCTGGACTTGATACTTGTCAGACACTCACGATCGAAACACTGACACCAGCTGGACTTGATACTTGTCAGACACTCACGATCGAAACACTGGCACCAGCTGGACTTGATACTTGTCAGACACTCACGATCGAAACACTGACACCAGCTGGACTTGATACTTGTCAGACACTCACGATCGAAACACTGACACCAGTTGGACTTGATACTAGTCAGACAGTCACGATCGAAACACTTACACCAGCTGGACTTGATACTTGTCAGACACTCACGATCGAAACACTGGCACCAGCTGGACTTGATACTTGTCAGACACTCACGATCGAAACACTTACACCAGCTGGACTTGATACTTGTCAGACACTCACGATCGAAACACTGGCACCAGCTGGACTTGATACTTGTCAGACACTCACGATCGAAACACTGACACCAGCTGGACTTGATACTTGTCAGACACTCACGATCGAAACACTGACACCAGCTGGACTTGATACTTGACGCCCTTTCCTCAAATCTGTAATTCACACACGGTCATACCACAGTGCAGACTGCGACTCGGATCATTCTCTAGTCTGCTGCAAACTCAAGCTACTGCCCAGGAGGTTCCACTATGCCAGGCAGCCAAAGAAGAGACCACTCATAGACACTAGCAAGCTAACACATAGACACTAGCAAGCTAACACATTCTGGATTGGTCGAGCAGTTCAACAAGACCCTCAAGGAGTCACAAAGCGCTCATGAACACTACAACAGCGCTGTGGAAAAATGGGAACATCTCCGCAACGTCATCTACACCAACGCGGTTAGCATCTTTGGAAAACTGACACTTAAGTTTCACGATTGGTTTGAAGCTAAATCCCATGTTATGGCACCCGTAATCGAAGCTAAACGCGCGGCCTTCTTAGATCACAAACGCGCACCTAATGCAAATACTCTGCAGGCTATTAAAATGACCAGAAACAAAGTCCAGCAAACAGCTCGACGCTGTGCTAATGAGTACTGGCTCCAGCTTAGCGACAGCATCCAGACTGCATCTCAAACTGGAAACCTAAAAGTAATGTATGATGGCATAAAGAAAAGCCCTTGGACCAACAAAATACACTATTGCCCCACTAAAGTCATCCACTGGGAAGAAAATAACAGATAGAGGCAAACAGATGGAAAGATGGGTGGAACATTATTCTTCACTTTATTCAATAGAAAACACTGTTACACCAAATGCCCTTGACACCATACAATGTCTCCCACCTGTGGAAGAGTTGGACATTGAACCAACCGTAGAGGAACTTAGCAAGGCCATAGATAGCTTGAGGACAAGATGGGATCCCTCCCGATCTGATTAAATCCTGCAAAAGTGCTTTGTTACATCCCCTGCTTGAAGTACTACATCTATGCTGGAAAGAGAAAGCTATTCCTCAAGATATGAGAGACTCCCTGATTGTAACGCTCTACAAAAACAAAGAAGATAGAAGCGACTGCAACAACTACAGAGGCATCTCCTTACTCAGCATCGTCGACAAGACCTTCGCCAGAGTCATCTTAGGAAGGCTACAAAAACTCCCAGAACGCGTATATCCTGAATCGCGATGTGGCTTCAGATCCGGAAGATCAACCGCAGACATGATTTTCTATTTACGTCTACTTCAAGCAAAATCTAGAGAGCAGAAAAAAGCCTCTCTTCATAGCCTTTATCGACCTTACAAAGGCATTTGATCTTGTCAGCAGAGAAGGTCTTTTCAAAATACTTTCCAAAATAGGCTGCCCACATACTCTACTGACGTTAGTCAAATCGTTTCATGAGGACATGAAGGGCACCATCCAATATGACGACAGCACATCACAACCTTTCGGCATTCGCAACGGTGTCAAGCAGGGATGCGTTCCTGCTCCAACTCTATTTGGAATCTTCTTCGCTGTTCTGTTAAAATATGCATTCTCACATGCGAATGAAGGAGTCTATCTGGATACTAGATCCGATGGTCGAGTGTTCAATCTCTCAAGACTAAAGACAAGGTCTAAGGTCAGACATATCTCTATTAGAGATCTGTTATTTACTGACGACGCTGCACTTGTCACGCAAAGTCAGGAAGAACTCCAGAGCATGGTACAGCGCTTTTCGCATGCCTGCAGAGACTTCGGTCTAACAATAAGTTTGTAGAAAACAAACATACTCGGTCAGGACGTCGAAACAACACCTGAAATCTCTATCGACAACTATAAACTTGACATCGTGCGGCAGTATAACTACCTGGGGTCCATCATCAGCGACAGACTATCTTTAGATACAGAAATTGACACTCGTATTGGTAAAGCTGCTACCACCTTTGCCCGTCTTTCTTGGCGTGTCTGGCAAAACAGCAAACTGACAATTAAAACAAAAGCTGCAGTCTACAATGCCTGCATAATTAGTATCCTCCTGTATGGCAGCGAATCTTGGACAACCTATGTATGTAAAGCAGGTGAGAAGGCTAAATGCATTCCATATGTGATGTCTAAGCCGTATCCTTGGTATCACCTGGAAGGATAAAGTGACAAACGTTGAGGTCATGACTTGCACAGGCTTACCGAATATCTACACGCTGCTCAAACAACGTAGGTTATGCTGGCTTGACCATGTCCACCGTATGAAAGATGGCCGCATACATATATAATATACGTATATACGTTTTTTTTTGAAGATTGTTAAGACATGCAGACATATCACAGTTTACTTTAATATTTGTTGTATTCAATTAATTGATAGCAAAATACGATTTTTTTTTTGGGTAGGATAACTCTGAAATTTATATTTTATTGTTGGAATTTGTATGTGTCATTTAACGATTAGTTGTGCTGGTAGAGTTGTGGTTAGTGTGCTGACTTGGTAACAGGAAGTGAACGTGGCTTCAATCCCAGAACACTCTGTAGTTGAGTGCACATGTGATTACATGGACAGTGACCGTGGTCAGGGAGAAAAGAATTGAGCCACTATTACCTGCCATGTTTGTCATGAGAGGTATCTAGCGAGGTTAGAATCAAAGTTTTTTTCTGTTTCTAGGAAATTTTGTCCATCTGAACTGAGCCATCTTCAGTACTTTCGCTAGTGTGTGGCATACATGCTTCTTGATGGAGAATGTGCTGAGGAGGGGATCAGAGCACTATGGAGTTGGTCCATTACGTATTAAAGATGGTCTTACTTATGGAAGTATAAAGATATACTCTACGGACAACTGGCAGATGGTAAAAGAGCTAGGGGGCGCCCAAAACTTCGATTTGTAGATGTGTGTAAACGCGACATGAAGACTCTGAACATAAACCCTGCAGCATGGGAAGACATAGCTGCAGACCGCAATATCTGGAAACACACTCTAAAGGTTCACCTCAAAGAAGAAACAGATTCATGGAGAAAGAGAACAGATTCTAGGGGCGCTGACAAATCCATAGTCAACTATGACTGACGGAGGCTACTACTAGATGTTTGTTGCCAGTACATGTTTTCCATAACTATAATATAAATTATTTTCTATAACTCATTTTCACTCAGAGATTAAAAACATATGATCAGGATACCTCAGGTTGTTTATATTATGACTACTGACAGATATTCTGGGTATGTCTTTTATGGATCTTAGTATAATCTCATATTATATATTAGGGGTACTGTTTGGTCTCGAGGCTAGACGCCGGCCTTGAGACAGAGAGGGAAAAATGGATTAACATGCACAATTCAGTTCCTAATTTCTAGGGACTTTGTCAGATGTCAGAGCTGGCGAACGAAAAAGAAAAGTATACATTGAATAAGAAAGTAGAATCAGAATACTGAAGGCAGCAGTGACTTTTAGAAACCTTGATAACATATGGAGATCAAAATGACTAAGCACAAAACAGAGCTCAGGATTTTCAAATCAAATGTATTATCCACATTAACTTGTACAAGAACTGAGAAACTAAAGCAATAGAAAGTAAATTGGATGCATTTGAAAATAATTGCCTTAATATAAAACAATTTTAAAAATACTTTATATACCCTGGAACGAGTTTAAAACTAGTGCAGAAATAAGAGAAATGACAAGTATCCATAAATATAACCACCAGAGACAGAGAAGATCAGCGAGCTTTTATTTGCAGACGATCAGGCACTAATACATGAAACAATAGAAGACCTACAAGAACACTTAAACAAACTCAACAGCACAGGCACAAAATACTACATGAAAATCAACAAAACTGACGTCTTGAATGTCGCCAAAAATAAACAGAACAACAACATAACTATAGAAGGCAGGCAACTAAAACAAGTAGAGGAATTCAAATTCCTAGGATGTTTAGTGACAAACGATAATTCACAAACAGTAGAGATAAACTCAATATGCATCAACGCTTGTCAAATCATTGGACAGTTATCACCACTATTGTCTAACAAGGAAATAAATAGAGGCAAAACGGGCACTCTACAATACAATCTTCATCCCAAGGTTGTGCTACCAATGTCAGTCCTGGACCCTAGATGCAAGAACAATAAGAAAAATAACATCTACTGAGATGAAATGTGTCAGACGAATGACAGGAAACAGTCTGAAAGATAAGATCAGAAATGAAGAACTGAGAAAAAACCTAGGAATATCCCCCGCCATAGAATATATAAAGAAACAACAGATAAAATAGTTTGGCCACGTGACACGGCAGAAAGATGAAAACACAACACAGCGAGCCCCAAATAAACGTTGCGAGAATACCAGACCCAAGGGCCGACCACGAAAAAAATAAATCGATGGAATACTAGAAGCACTAGGAAACATTACAGCAGCAGAGGTGAACAAAAGAGCAAAAGACCGTAAATTATATCTCCCCTCGATGTTGAAAGGCAAATGAGAAAGGAAAGAAGAAGGATAAGAGAAGAAAGTGGTCATAGGTTGACCATGTGATGAGAAGAGAATCTCAAAGCAGGTCCTCAAATTGGATGCAGAAGGTAGAAGAAAAAGAGGCAAACCAAGAGAAACACTTAAAAGAACACTAAGATGAGAGTCAACAACAGCGGGCATCAGCTCCTCACCAAGATCGAACACCATAAACAGAGATATGTAATGAGAGAAAAGCGTGTCTGATGCTTCATAACAAAGATCATTTCATAACAAAGATCATTTCATAACAACGATCATCAGACACCGAATCTTGAATCTCTGCTCTTTGTGCCGTCTTCAGCCCGAAAGGACAATAGAATATGTTCAATTAAAAATGATAGTACACACCCCTGTCTGTCGGGGTCCTCGGTAGCCTAGTTGGGAAAACCACCCGACTGGACTACCGACGTTCGGACAACCCGTGTTCGATTCCCGCTGGGAACAGTGTGCATTGTACTCGTGGTTGGAAAATAAAATACCCCCACGGTCGACCCAGCCGTTGGCAGAAATGGGTACCAGAGTATTACCCTGGGAAGGTGAGGAATGTTGCCTTGCATCTGAGTTTAGATGCTTGAGGCGACACTATACAGAAATCTCCGAACATTTCTGGATAGGCGGCCGAGCACATATGGGTGGAAACTTACGTGCTAAGACGCCGGTTCAAGTCTCGTACTTTACCTTTACCTTTACCTTTACCTTACCCCTGCCTAACATTTTATCTTATTTATTGGATCATCCTCAATTGATTTCTTATTCTTATGGTTGCTTTTTGTTGCCAGTATGTTTTCTTTATTATTCTTAGATCTTTGCTGTCAGCTTTTATAATCTTTACAATTTGTATCAGTTCGTTCCGTACGTTTCGACACACCATGCCCTCCATACCAATTTCGGTCATGTCCGTTTAGCTGCACAGTCCATCACTCTTAACTTGATTAGTGTAAACTGTCGTCAAACCATATTCTTTTTATATATCTTGTCTCATCTTGGTATTGGTGAAATATAATTCCTTGTTTAATTGTCTTAAAATTAATACATAATATGTTAGTGCTAGATAAACATGAACATGTAGATTAATATTTATTATTATATTTTAAAAATCATGAAAAATGTTTCTGAAATCTCTACCACTAAATTAATAATAATAAAAAAACCTTCCGTACTGAAAGAGTTAATATGTCAAATGTTTTGGTGTAGTCTATAATTCATAAGTACAGACCTATTTTTTTTAGTATGGTCAGCCAATGCATCTTTAACATCTCTAGATAAAAGCTGCACAAAATACAGTATGAAAATTAACACAGCAAAAACAGAGGCTATAAGAATAAGCAAATTAAGACACCCATTAAACATTAAGATCAAAGATAAAGAAATAAAACAAGTAGAGGAATTCAAGTGTTTAGGCACAATGTTCACAGAAGATGGAAAACTAGACAGAGAAATTGACATGAGAATACAAAAAGCAAATGCTGTCACATAACAGCTTTCACCATTACTAAGACATCCAAACATTTCTATGCCAGCTAAACAACTAATAATAAATAGCATTTTCATACCAACTTTGTGCTATGAAAGTCAAACATGGACCCTTTCTAAATCCCATTTAAGAAAGATCAATACATGTGAGATGCGATGCTTGAGAAAAGTAACAAACAACACAAGAAGAGATAGAATACAAAATGAAACCATAAGAGAAATGGTAGGAACTAAACCCTGCCAAGAATATATAGAACAACAACTTAAATGGTTTGGCCACCTGGTCAGAATGAACCCTTACCAATCACCATCATAGGCGTTCTTCTCGAGAATGCATGGAAATAAGATGGATAGATGCAGTGACAGAGACATGTAACAACAAGGGAAAATCACTAATTCAGACAGTTCGAGCAGCTCAAGAACGACAAATGATATAAACCACGACACCTTTTCGGTATCAGTGACAGAGACATGTAACAACAAAGGAAAATCACTAATTCAGACAGTTCGAGCAGCTCAAGAACGACAAATGATATAAACCACGACACCTTTTAGGTAAGGGCACAGGGCTTCGACATCCATGACTCCACGTCACTCGTTCTGATGAAAGAGATAGGAGTTAAGATAGGCACAGCCAGAAATGAGAAACTTAATGGGCGTGTAAGAAGACTTATCAACCAACACATAACTGGAGCCGTCAGTCGCTGGACACTGTGGGACTTGCTGAGGGGATCTGAGCATCTTTGGACATGTTTGGAGTGGAATGATGATTACCCACAAATAACTCAATAAAGATCTATTTCCAGCTATAGTGCTTTCTACTAATGATCTTATGACGTTGTTAATGCCTTTATCTCCATCTTAATATAGGGTGTACCATATAATGGTTATGAAGAATAAAATAAATGTTTTGCATGTTTTAAAGACATGCTATATTGATTTGTCCTGAATATATATATATATATATATATATATATATATATATATATATATATAGATAGATAACTTCACTGACATATACAAATATTTGGTTTTGTTTCAAGTAAATATAACAAAAGTCTGAAGATTCACGTTCAACATGAGATCTCATTTTTATTTGTTGTATGTACCCTGTTTTCTATGCCTCTAAAAATGGGTACTGGAGATTTTTTCTCTGTGGTCAGGGGGAAAATAAGGTTACTAACACCATACTCCTCAGATATTTAGCAAGGCGTGGGGAGAACCTTTTAACTTGTCTATGACGTTATCAACGTACATGTAGGCCTATTTGTAAAGGCAATATCTTTTCTACATGTTTGTTGAAGTCATTAGGAACTGTTGCTCTGATCCAAATAGACATCCATTCAATTCAAGATCACCGTTTTTCTATGACTGAATCTTTCATCAACATCTTGATAAAAGTACACAAATCAAAAAGGGCAATCACTAGAACAAGACCAGCAATAATCAAGACGGCAAAAATACCAGTTGTCAGTGACGTCATCCTAGCATCTTTGGCGCTCTTTTTCATTCGAAGCTTTCGTGACAAGCTGAAACCATCAGTTTTCAAATTCTTCATTATGTCTTGTTTATAAGTCTCCCCAAACAAATTGTGATCTTTAGAACAGATGTCAAGAACAGAGCATCTGCACGGACAGATTCTACTCCTAGTTGTTGAACAGTTTGATTTAATAATAGTCGATGAATTGTCTATTTTTACTGTACCCGCAAGCACATTTTTTATAGTCACGAGAGCTAAATTATCGTCATGGCCTTTCTGTGTGTTTTCTGTAAAAGTAAAGAAAGCTGTTGTGAAATCCTCAGAACTAGAAAATACCTTTCTATCTTTGGTAACTTCTCTTTGCGTTGTGAAAGACGAAACTTCGTTCCTGGTGACATCATCATCATCATTAGACCCAGAATCATCTGTGAGGACATCAAATGCTTGGGAAATATCATTGCTACTATATTGCTCTGTAGTAATAAAGTCATTATTGCTGTATTGATGCAGCTGTAATGTGTTCTTTGTCTTTTGGGTGGACATAGTTTCTTGAGTTGTGGCTAAGCTTATAACGCCAGATATTTTACGACAATTTACGCCTAAGGAAAAATACGTCCCGGTTTCATCAATGATAGTAAGGGAAAAGCTGCTTGTTACAGAACAAATACATGTCTATTTTCCAGGTCTCTTTCGAAAATATCTGCCAATTATTTGTGTTAACAAACAAAATTAGACCAAATCGAAAGTTAATCTCACTGAGTTTGTATTTGAATGTTTCTATGGTCAGATTAAATGAGACAGACATATTTATTGGAGCTGGACACACAGGAATATCACAGAGCTCAGAATTACCATATTTACCCACATAGCACCAAGGCGCTGACTGGGACGAGTAAGGATTTCTACAAAAGTTATGCAAACTTCATCCAAAGTTGTTTCATCCAAATATTGGAAATTAGCTCTCTTTTTGCTTTGGCCTCTTTCTGAATGTTTTCATTACCCTTCTTAGCTGTCCATAGTATTCTCAACATTCTTCTGTAAATCCACATTTCTACAGACAAATGGTATTCTTGTCTCTTGTCCTATTGTCTATGATTCACATCCATATGTTAAGACTAGCTATACATAACATTTAAGAACTCTTTTTCTTGTTTCTATTGTCAAAAATAGATTGCATGGTATCTTCCTCATTTTTTTAAAGCTGCTTTTGCCTGAGCCATTCTGCATCTCATCTCTGTTGTACATCTACCAACTGAGGTGAAAATTGTTCCTCGAAATTTAAATTAATTTACCTGTTTTAATATTTTTCCACTAGTCTTTATTGTACATTGTGCTGAATATTTTTCCTTGTTACCATTACTTCGGTTGTTTTTTCTATTAAGGCTGGGTCTTTTATTTTATCTTTCCTTCACTATAATGTCTAACAATTCGTGTAACTTATTTTCACTCTTAATGATTAAAACTGTATCATCAGCATACCTTAGATTATTTATATTATGACCTCCGATTGTTCCTTATGGATCTTAAAATAATCTCACTATAAATATTAAACAAATCTAGTGACAGCACACAACAATATATTTTCTCTACTCATTAAATGACGTTTCTTAATATTGGAAATTAGTTCTCATTTTGCTTTGGCCTCTTTCAAAACGTTTTCATAACTCTTAACTGTCCATGGTATTCTCAACATTCTTCTGTAAAACTACATTTCTACAGACTCCAGTGATTTCCTTGTCTGTTGTCCTATTATTGTCCATGATTCACATCATCATCCAGATGTTAAGACTGGCTATACATAACATTTAAGAACTCTTTTTCCTGTTTCTATTGTCAAAAGTTGATTGCATAGTATCTTCCTCATATTTTGGACAGCTGCTGGACCCTAGCCACAAAAATTAACTGTTTCTGGTATTTTCCAATGTTTTCTCATGTTTTAATTATTTTATTTTAAATCTATGTTTAGTAAATTGTCGTGTTTAGTTTGGATTTCGTATGGTAGATTGGTATTTAATATTTAAACCGACGGTTTAATTTGATAGTTGATTCAGTCATCGTAAGTTACGATCATCTCCAGTTGATTTGAATTTCTTATAGAAATTTTGTATCAAAATTTATCCTCTTTTATTTTCACCGAAAATGTAGCGTCACAAATTATTTCTGTTTGGATTAACGTGCCCGTGCACTTTATTTGGTTGCTCTTGAATCTTTCATTAGAAGACCTCTGGGTCTGGAATAGCCTATAACTAACCCTAACCCAAATTTTTTTGAAAAAATAAATTTAAATTCACAAAATATAGAAACAGATTTATAATTCAAGTTTAATATGTCGATTCTGTGAGGGGGAGATAACTCATTTAGTAGAAATAATTTAGGACACTAAACACAACCTTTATTTTTTATTTAATATGGTAACACTAATACAATAGTAATTTGATTAAAAGTGCCTACAATTAATTAAATTCTCAATATTTTTTTATTATAATATATAGTTGTAAAATAAATATATGGGTGAAGTAGTCATATAGGTTTGTTAAATAAATAAATGTAAAGTAGTCATATAGATTATTATAATATATAGTTGTAAAATAAATAAAAATATAAAATAGTCATATAGATTTTTTTTTTCTTCTGCCAGCTTTCACCTCTGACGAAGTCTCTAGAGACTGGGAACTGAATTTTGTGTGTTAATGCATTTTTCCTGGCAGCCATGGGCACAGGAATCCATCGTCACTCAGGCAGATAACTCCGTCTTCGAAGGTATTCATACATTTTATTTCGACCATGAGTAATTGACGTTTCAACTCAGGCCTCACTGCTGAGACCTGGGGTGGTTGCCACAGATAAATAAAAATCCCAACTGATGCAGTCAAGATTTTAACCCACAACCTCTCTGTCTTGAAGCTGGCATTTTGCCTTGAGACCAACCAGTACCCCATAAATTATTATTATAACACATATGATTTGCTGGGTCATACTCCGTCATTTTAATGCTGAAAATGAAACCCAAAAAATTTATCTGAATTCTGTCATTACATGGAGCCTTGGTGGTTGAGTGGTTAGTGTGCTTCCTGATAAGGGCATGGGTTCGATCTGCAAAAGTGGTAGAATTTTTTTTTTTGACCGACAAGGCTCCTTGATTCACCCAGCCTCTAGCAATGGGTAGCAGAGATTTTTCTGATAAGTAAAGGGGGCTTTATGTTATACTGACCACATCACCTGAAAAGGTGCCGGGGTCATAGAAAAATATTGTCACTACAACCAAATTCCCCATACTTCTAGCAAAGCCGGGGAGGGAAATTTTTTTAAAAGTATATTTTATTGTAGAGTATAGACTATAATAGATAATAGGCCATATAAAATGCTGGGTCATAGTTAGTCCTTTTTATTGCAACCGAATCTAAAAGAAAATTATCAGAACTCTATCATTACTTCTGACAAAATGAAAGCATCACAATATACCAGACTTATGTTTCTGTCCATTGTAAAACGGTATCGGGCACCGTATATGAATGCATTTGTCTTCACTTTAAAATAAATAAAATACTGCTCATTTTGAGAGGGACGTAAACAATAATTTTTGTCATAACTTTTCTCAATTGTATCCCTTTTATCAGTTTTATTCTTTAAATTTTTTTAACCGTGTTCAGGAAAATGTAAGTTATAATTTTGAGACTTGACCTACATTTTCATAACTATGGCATCAGGTGGAAAGTGGTACCAACCCAATCAGCAAAATTATCAGTGACAAACAGCTGTGAAAAATGTGGGCACTAGCATGACAATCCCTAAAAGTGTGGAGAGTATTTATTATTTTTCTTATTTCTCTTTCAAATTTTTGTTTCAGGTACACATTTACAACCATCTAGCATGGATATGACATGGTTCATGGAGTCAAACTCTGAGCTTAGAGACGATTCTAAGTGAGCTTGTTTCATATGGTCCCTTATGTGCTGAGATCCCAGAGAATGAGGATACTGCCTTCAAGGCTGCGAGCTTCAATGAAACTGTAGAGAGGTGACTGCATATTGGAGTTGATGTCAATATTAAACATGTTGGTAAGTCTATAGAACAGATCCTGTCCTATCCATGGAATCATTGTAGTGGTGGTTCTCTGCATCCACTCCACCAGTGAAAAAGATGACCAATCAGATCTGACACCATGAGCCAGCTTTGACGGTTTCAGTCATGACCGATCAGATCTGACACCATGAGCCAGCTGTTACAGCCTCAGTCATGACCAATCAGATCTGACACCATGAGCCAGCTTTGACGGTTTCAGTCATGACTAATCAGATCTGACACCATGAGCCAGCTGTGATGGCCTCAGTCATGACCAATCAGATCTGACACCATGAGCCAGCTTTGACAGTTTCAGTCATGACTGATCAGATCTGACACCATGAGCCAGCTGTTACAGCCTCAGTCACGACCGATCAGATCTGACACCACGAGCCAGCTGTTACAGCCTCAGTCATGACCAATCAGATCTGACACCATGAGCCAGCTGTTCTAGTTGTAGAGGAGCCTGTGTGCCCATATTCCCAAGAGATGTTCTAGTTGTAGAGGAACCTGTGTGCCCATATTCCCAAGAGCTGTTCTACTTGTAGAGGAGCCTGTGTGCCCATATTCCCAAGAGCTGTTCTAGTAGTAGCAATGCTATCAAGGGATCACCCAAGCTGGACAGGTCATAGGGCTGGGGCCAGAAAAAGCGAGACACAAACAAGTTGAAATTGGATGCACTGGTCTACATGCCTAAGATAACAGTACATGGTAACTCTCACCATGATGAAACTCGCTGTACAGGTCTTCAACAAACACTTTTCAAGCCGTCCCATCTGCTGCCATTCCCTTAAGATCATTCCATGTCTTCCCCATCCTCTTCATCTCTCCTTCCACCTGACTTCTCCAAGTATATGAAAAGCAACTTTTAATTTATCGTTTTCACAAATATTTCAGGTAAAACCTTGCAATTCTCTTATTGTTCACTTTCCCGACTTTGTGACCAAATTCTCCCAACCAAACACGTTTTAGATCAATTTTCATTTATTTTCTTGCTGTTGATTAAAAAAAACAACAAACTCCTAAAAACGGAAAGGTCACAGTATGTTGTACCAGTTGGTAGCGAATCTTTTAAGTGGTGAAATATCCAGCAGTTAACTGCTGCAGGTACCAGAAACAGTCAGCAAAATCATCCCGTTACAATTTAGTAGAATTATGAATTATGTCAGAGTTATTAATATATGATGTACATCATCTAGAAGATTATTGTTTAATGTGCGTTGTACAGAAGTTTATTGTTTAATGTAGATCTTGCGGAGGATTAATTTCAATGTACATTTTGCAGAAGATTAATTTTTGATGTAAATATTTCATAAATTAATTTCTGAATTATTTCATTAATATTTTGTTCTATTTTGTATGTGTTATCAATTTTAACGTACATCATGCAGAAAATTTAATTCGTTTTTATTTTTTTTTACCATACATCATGCAAACAAAATAACATCATACATTTTTGTAAGAGATAAATTTGCTGTGTATATTTTTACAGACGATTATTTTATTATGTACATTTTAGAGACGTTTATTTTATTATCTACAGAATATTTTTACAGAAGATTAAATTATGTACATTGTTACAGAAGATTAATTTGTGTACATTTTTACAGAAAATAGATTAATTGGTTATGTACATTTTAAAGAAGATTAATTTATGTGCATTTTTACAGAAGTGTATTATGTTATGTACATTTTGACAGAAGATTAATTTGTTAATGCACATTTTTACAAAAGATTAATTTATGTGCTTTTTGTTTAGAAGATTAATTTATTGTGTACATTAATATAGAAGATTATTTATGTGCATTTTTAAGAAGATTAATTTGTTACGTACATTTTGAAAGAAGCATAATTTGTTTTATACATTTTGACAGAAGATTAATTTGTTATGTACAATTTTGCAGAAGATTAATTTGTTATGTGCTTTTTTTTAGAAGACTACTTTGTTACGTACATTTTTACAGAAGCATAATTTATGCACATTTTACAGAAGATTAATATGTTATGTGCTTCTTTTGTAAGATTAATTTGTTATGTACATTTTTACACAAACGTAATTTGATACGTACATTTTTACAGAAGCGTAATTTGTTATGCTCATATTATAGAATATTAATTTTTGATGTATATCTTTGAGAAGATTAATTTTTATTGTAAACCTTACAAATGATTAATTTTTGATGTCTATCTTGATTCTTGATCCGTATCGTTAGACATCGCATAAGGCTTGTAGTGTTTTTCACCACCTACTTCTATTCTAGGTGAGATGTTCATTCTTAATGATTCTATGCCTGCCAACTTTGCTTCTCTTATAAGTGTTCTTTATAGCATATCTTTGTCATCATATTTTTCTGTATCCTGAAAGTTTCCCATAAAAAAGCCTGTTTTGGAATTCTCTTATTGTCTCTTCTCAGGACATGTCCAACATATGTCCATCTTCTTTCCTTAATTTTAGATGAGATTGTTGGTTGCATGCCCATTTCTCTTATTTCAAAATTAGTCTTGAATTCATTCCATTGTACACAGAGTATTTTTCTTAGGCAGTTGTCTTCAAAAGTGTTTAGTTTTCTATCAATCTCTTTTGATGTTTTCCAGCTTTCACTTGCATAGGTAAGTGTTGATAATATGTTTGAGTTGAATATTCTAAATTTGATTTTTTTGTTTCGTATTGTTTATTTCCATATTTTGTCCAGGATATACATGTATATCTTACATATATGTTAGAGAAGATTATTGTTTGATGTATATCTTACAAAAGATTATTGTTTGATGTGTATCTTAGAGAAGATAATTGTTTGATGTATATCTTACAGAAGATTCCAGTGACGGTGTGTCAAGGACATGACCAGAATGTTGAGGCAGCTGAGACTGAAGCAGTACTCCCTATTGCATGTCGCTGTTGTTCATGGCACAATGGGGGTATGTATTAGACAAACAGAAATAAAGTCGGTGTATTTAACTCTAAATAAAATCTTTAGATAATAACAACCTCCTCACACTACAATTTTCTTGGAATTGGACACACGATTTTTCGAGACACGTTCTTTAGCTGAAATGATCTAAGTCCCTATGACTCAAAGGAGATGCTAATATGAAGCAAACTAAGCCCTGCCCTGATAAAAATTCAGAAGTTTCTAACTTACATTCAGAATTGCTGTCCATGCAGCTTTCATTATCTTTTTCCGCCTTTCCACTATAAAAATAGTTATTATTTATGTAACGCCGCTGACATTGTGGTGTCTGTTTCAGTTCATCTCGCAAATTTGGTAAAATAACAATTGTCATCCTTATAACCCAGTGTTTATGACTGTTGCTTTTACCATCGCTGCAAACACAAAAATATAGCTCAACTTCCAAGACAAATTTCACAAAATTGAAACAGTAAAAAAAAATTATGGCTTTCACTTTTACTCACAGAAATTATAAAATTATATTATTGTATAAACAAATATAGCTGTTCAATGTTAATATGAGAAATTAAATGTCGTGAATTAAGCTGATCATAAAATATTATTAAATCACTTATGGTCACCTGCGTAACGAGTATAAAAACACAAAAAGTAAAGATTCCCTCCATGCCTTGCTAGATGTATGGGGAATATGGTGTTAGTAACCACATTTTTCTATGACCACGGCACATTTTTGGGTGGTGTGGTCGGTATCCTGCCAGGCCGCTTTTACTTCCCAGAAAGATCTCTGGTATCCATTTTTAGAGGCTGGGTGAACCATGGAGCTTCGTCAATCCAAAATACAATCAGCCACTGCTGATTATCGAACCTGAACCATTCTGGTCAGGAAGTGAGCACACTAACCACTCAACCACCAAGGCTCCACAAAAACATAGGCCTACTCCAAAATCAAATTTAACAAAATTGAAATGGCTAAAAAAAATTATGACTTTCACTTCTACCCACAGAAATTATGAAAATGTATTTCTGTATAAACAAACATAGGTGTTCAATGTTAATTAGAGAGATTAAATGTGAATTAGGTGGATTGTAATATAAAATATGTAGTCATGATAGCTGTCTGATGATTTGACAAGCTTTATTGGCATCTTGAGTCTATTTCTGCTGTTTGTGAATTGTCGTTGTGAATAACTGATGTTACAAATGTAAAAATTCTGTCAAATATTATGGTTTTAATTCAAGCATATCTTATACGGGGGTTGGGGCTGGGTGGTCTAGAAGTAAGTAGTCCAAGACAAGAATGTCCCGGGTTCGATTCCCACTGGCGGTGACATTTTAAAAAAATTAATAAAATCTAATCCATGGCTTTACCCTCCCCTGGTCTCTGGGTAGTGTGATCTGAAGTTATTAAATAAAATTGTTAGACTTTAGAGGATTGATGTTTACCATAAATGTGTGACATTAATAACCATGATTCTTGATCCTACCATCTTCATCCTACAACCTATGTCCATCTTCTTTCCTTAAATGTAGATGAGATCTTTGGTTGCATGACCATTTCTCTTATTTCAATATTAGTCTTGAATTCATTCCAATGTAGATGAGCTCTTTGAAAATTGAAATGGCTAAAAAAAATGATTACTTTCACTTCTACCCACAGAAATGATGAAATTGTATTTCTGTATAAACAAATATAGGTGTTCAATGTTAATTAGAGAGATTAAATGTGAATTAGGTGGATCGTAATATAAAATATATAGCCATGGTGTAATTTTTTTCTGGGAGTGGCAGGCTAGACAAACATTCCGGTCAGACTTTGCAGAAGGGAATTCTGTATTTGACGTCACGGCTGAAGGAAACTACGGTGGAAGCTTTAAAGAGCTGCCATTCAGATGTGGACAATTTGCCGCTCGCAAATATTTCCCTCTGTTGATCCTAATGCATGCGGTCAGCTGTGGGTCACTGACCGTACTTAGGTCAGTTGCTGGATCAGCGTCTTTGGCTCTGTTGATGAATTTTATGTAGAAGTATTAAAGAAAATGAGATGGGGGTGGGCACCAAGTTACTCATCCGGTAACTGAGTTGAGAGCAGACAGTTCCAGTGTTAGGATTAGTAAACGACAGAGCTGATCAAGATTCCCCCCCCCCCCCCCCCCCCCCCCCGTAGTGCTTGGAAATAAACTAACCAGTTTCGCCAAGTAAAAAGGGATCAGAAATGCTGTGTTGAGGTCAGATGTGTTAGGCTGAAAGGCACAGATATCAAAGCTTGGCTGTAAAGCTCAAAAAAATACATCTATGCCCACTTAACCTTAGATTACAAGACCTATCTGTGAGTGATGTTTTCATGATATCGTCATATAAATTACTACCACTTGATTATTACATTAGGAGTTCCAAAAATATTATTTTCTTTGAACTTTTGCTAAACAGCTTTGTGTTTACCTAAGCAGAGACATGGGAATTGGATGCTTTAATCATTTCCTGGGTTACATTACATTTATGGAATGAAATTCGACTCCATCGTGCTGTGGCTACTGGAGGTGTTGTGTTGTCTATTCACACAGCTGCCCTAAGTTTGTTAATCCATCCGCATGTTCAGCTTCCTCTAAGTTTTGTTTGCTGTTCATCCGGTGTTACAAAGATTTGTTTCATGTCTCACTGTTGGTCAAGGAGATTTCTCCCATCATAATAGAAAAAATTAATGTCTTGAAAAATTTCAGAAATAAAAAAAAAACATTCAGTTTTGTATGATACCATACACATGTGAATGCCTGCTCTTTGAAACATCTACCTTAGTTTTATGCGGTCGTGATGTGAAATACGTAACTCCCTCCCGCGAAGTCTGACCTAAATGTTTCCAGCGCACCGCTGCTGGAAAAATTACAACTGGACTATAATTTTTATTACGATCCACTTAATTCACGACATTTAATCTCTCATATTAGCATTTTGAATCTAGATTTTTGTTTACAGCCGTAAAGTATAATCATTTCTGCGAGTAAAAGTGAAAGTCATAATTTTTTTGACTGCTCCAATTTTTTAAAACTTTTCAGGAAAAGATCTGTGTTTTTGAGCTCATGGCGTCTGTGTTCATAATTGATATTAATCATATTGTACAATCCACTAATTCACGACATTTAATCTCTCAAGTTGATGTTTGCAGGCAGAAAACTGTAAAATTTCAGCAATTTTTATTTTTGAGGTGGTAATTTTTAAGACGGTATCATAATATAGAGTTAATGTCTATCTAAGGGCAAAGGCCTGGGGCTGGGTAGTCTAGTATTAAGACCTCAGTCTCTAGACAAGAGAGAAAATGTCCAAGACAAGAATGTCCGGGGTTCGATTCACACTGGCTGTGAAATTTTTTTTATTAATAAAATCTAATCCATGGCTTTACCCTCCCCTGGTCTCTGGGTAGTGTGATCCGAAGTTATTAAATAAAATTAATGTTAGACTTTAGAGGAATGAAGTTTACCATAAATGTGTGACATTAACAACCTTGATTCTTGATCCTACCAGCTTCGTCTTACAACCTATGTCAATTTTCTTTTCCTTAAATGTAGAAATGTAGATGAGATTTTTGGTTGCATGGCCATTTCTCTTATTTCTATATTGGTCTTGAATTCATTCCATTGTAGATGAGATCTTTTGTTGCATGCCCATTCTCTTATTTCAATATTAGTCTTGAATTCACTCCATTGTAGATGAGAAAGCGGTGGTGAAAATCCAAGATGGCGGGTGTTTTACATTCGGAGTGTAGACTGTGTGATTAATGTGATTAAATATAGTGTTTCCAGTGGGATATAATCTTCAGAAAAATGTGTAAAGTGTTCTACCAAGGAGGAGGATAAGAACTGATAATACTTTTTTAAATGTAACCAACTAAAGTTTTATATTTAGACCGTAAAAGATCGCATGTGAGACCTTAGTGATCACACACGTGGGGGGAAACATCAGCCGGGCTAAACCCCCATCGTGTGTTTCTCTTAAACTAAGCCCTTAACTTACGACTGACTTAGCAGGTCGGTAAGGGATAATTGTATTTATGCTCAGAGAAATACATAGAATATGGAGATCAAAGTAGCAACGATAAACATATGCGGAATAAAAAATAAAGAAATCGAACTTATAGAAGAAATGACAAAAAGGAAAATTAAAATACTAGGATTAGCGGACACCAGAGTAAAAGGACAACAGATAAAGAAAAACACACATGAACTACACGAAAATATTCTCGGGAGTCGACAACACAGAAAGAGCAACACATGGAGTAGGTTTTATCATCGACCCAGAACACGCAAAGAACATTCTAGAAATAAAATACCATTCAGAATGAATTATCTCAATTAAACTGCTAGAAGACGACCGAAAAACAAATTACATTCAAATCTATGCACCATGCAAGAACAATGTAAAAGACAGCGAAGAATTCTACGACACACTGAGTGAAATTATTAACAAAATTGACGAAAGCGACGACATGTTAGTGATGGGAGATTTTAATGGAAGGCTTGGGAAACGCAACAGTGAGAACAGTGACATCTTAGGACCCTTTGGCGATAAAAACAGCTGAAATAAACGAAAATAGAAGCAGACTGCTGGAACTATGCAATCAAAACAATGTATTTATCACCAACACATTCTTCAAACACAGAGAGTCGCAAGTATACACCTGGTACAAATGGAATGACACAACATGCAGAAGCCAGATAGATTTTATACTAACAAGAAAAGAGAACAAGAAAAGAGTAACCGACAGTAGAGCAATCCCAAATATTACAGACGACACGGATCACAAGATGGTTATGATCACACTAAGACAGCCAAAAATAAAGAGAAAACACGAAAACAAACAAAAGAAGCGAAAAGAACAGACAATTAAAATAAAACAATTAAACGATCAAGAAACAAGGAAAACCCTAGAAGAAAAACTAACAGAGGAATTCAAGAAACTCCCTAACGAAGTAGGCACAATAGAAGAAGAGTGGAAACAATTTAAGGAAACAGTAACTAACATCTCTAAAACAGTTTGTGGAACGAAGCTAAGAACAAGAGAAGGGAAAAAGAGCACCTCGTGGTGGAACGAAACAATCAGAGAAGCAATTAAAGAAAAGAAGAAACTGTTTAAAAATTGGAGGGAGAACAAGAACCAAGAAAAATATGAAAGATATGCCTTAGTTCGAAAAAGAGTTAAAATGCTGATCAAAGAAGCTAAGCAAAGGAATTGGACAGAATTCGGACAAAACATGAGCAGGGACTTCAAGACAGCCACAAGAGATTTCTACAAAGCAGTAAAAGCCAAAAGAGCGAGAAAAGAAAACCATGATCCTACTGAGCTGGTAAATGACAAAGACGGACAACCAATATCAAACAACCAATGTATGCAACAGAGATGGAAAGAATATTTTGAAGACCTGTTAAACATACCAACTACCAACAAGACAACAAAAACCACGCTAGAACTCACAAATACTGAACCCAACATCATGAAAGAGGAAATAGAAGAAGTAATCAAATATGCACCAAGAAACAAAGCACCAGGGACAGATAACATTCCAATAGAAATAATAGCAGCAGCGGGAGAAACAGGAATGCAATGGCTGCACAGAATATTTAATGCAGCATGGCACCAACAACAAGCCCCAGAAGACTGGCAACAGGCAATCATCGTACCAATATGGAAAAAGAAAGGTAGCAAAAGAGACTGCAATCAATATAGAGGTATATCTCTGCTCAGCCATGTAGGAAAAGCTATACGCCAAAATCTTGGAAAAAAGACTGAGACCAATAATAGAACTACAGTTAAGCGATTCTCAAATGGGGTTCCGAAAAAACAGAGGATGTACCGACGCACTATTCACACTAAAACAGCTTGCAGAAAAAACGACAGAACACAACCAAACTTATACATAGCCTTCATTGACCAGGAAAAAGCATTCGACAGAGTAAACAGAGAACAACTGTGGGAGATACTAACAACATACGGAGTAAGCCAACATCTAACCAACATTATTAAAAGTCTCTACGTCAACAGCAGATGCAGGGTCAGAACAGCAACAGGCTACACAGACCACTTCGAAGTTAGATCAGGTGTAAGACAGGGGTGCGTACTATATCCCCTACTGTTTATTACATACATGGACCATATATGCAAGCTAGCCAACCCTTCAGAGACAGAGGAGATCAACGAGCTTCTATTTGCAGACGACCAGGCACTAATACATGAAACAATAGAAGACCTACAAGAACACTTAAACAAACTCAACATCTTAGGAACAAAATACAACATGAAAATCAACATCAACAAAACAGAAGTCATGAATGTCGCCAAAAATAAACAGAACATCAACATAACTATAGAAGGCAGACAACTAAAACAAGAAGAGGAATTCAAATACCTAGGAAGTCTAATGACAAACGACAATTCCCAAACAGCAGAGATAGAATCAAGATGCAACAAAGCTTGTCAAATCATCGGACAGTTATCACCACTATTGTCCAACAAGGAAATAACCCTGGAGGCAAAACGAGCACTATACAATACAATCTTCATTCCAACGTTGTGCTACCAATGCCAGACCTGGACTCTAGATGCAAGAACAATAAGAAAAAATAACCTCTACAGAGATGAAATGTGTTAGACGAATGACAGGAAACAGTCTGAGAGATAAGATCAGAAATGAAGAACTGAGAAAAAAGCTAGGAATAGCCCCAGCCATAGAATATATAAGGAAACAACAGATAAAATGGTTCGGCCACGTGACAAGGCAGAAAGAACAAAACACAACACAACGAGCCTTCAACAAACGTTGTGAGAACAACAGACTTAAGGGTCGACCACGAAAAAGATGGATCGATGGAATATTAGAAGCACTAGGAAACATAACAGCAGCAGAGGCGAACAGAAGAGCAAAAGACCGCAAATTATATCTCCCCTCGACGCTGAAAGGCAGATGAGGAAGGAAAGAAGAAGAAGAAGAAGTAGATGAGATCTTTGGTTACATGATCATTTCTCTTATTTCTATATTAGTCTTGAATTCATTCTATTGTAGATGAGATCTTTGGTTGCATGGCCATTTCTCTTATTTCAATATTAGTCTTGAATTCATTCCAATGTAGATGAGATCTTTGGTTGCATGCCCATTCTCTTATTTTAATATTAGTCTTGAATTCATTCCATTGTAGATGAGATCTTTTGTTGCATGCCCATTCTCTTATTTCAATATTAGTCTTAAATTCATTCCATTGTAGATGAGTCTTTGGTTGCATGGCCATTTCTCTTATTTCTATATTAGTCTTGAATTCATTCCATTGTACACAGCGTATTTTTCTTAGGCATTTGTCTTGAATAGCTTTTACTTTTCTCTCTTTTGTTATTTTCCAGCTTTCACATACATAGGTAAGTGTTGTTAATACATTTGAGTTGAATATTCTAAGTTTGGTTTTCTTGCATATCATTTTTGATTTCCATATTTTGTTAACACCACAAGGTTCTACAACGGTTTCCCCACTTATTATTAACAACCTACTATCTATTAAATGAAAGGAACTAAATTATGGAAATGTGAAGAGAAAACAGAGCTGCTCAGACAATTTCTGGGAATTGTTCAGTTGGTATTGTTTGATCATTTCTAAAAAAGTTTCATGAAATTACAGAAAATACAACCACAGGCTTGAAGAGCTGCAGTTGAAGAGCTAGGAAGTACTTGAATTATCTGATTATCTTTAATTACCTGTCTACTTTTCAGTGATCCTCCTTTGGTCGCCTTCAAACGTGACTGGAGTCTGAGAGGCATACTTTTTACGAGCCGCCTTCCCCACTAAAACTATAAACACCTTGGTAATTTTCTATGTGAGCATCGAATTTGCTGAACTTTTGACCATGTGCTTTGCACCTATTTGGTCCTGTTCCCTAACAGGTGATTTCACATCAAGTGGGCGGTTTACTAGTGTGTCACTGAATATTAACTAAGCCATATGTAAGCATTGCCAGATGACATATGCGGGCGAGTCTGGACAAGTGCTTGAGTGACAGATTTTGTGAGCATCTCCGTGATGTTGAGCAAAAGACTTGGCAGCCCGGTGTCTGCCCATTTCAACTCTCCAGGCCATAGTGGAAAACCTAACATGCAAGTCATTGGCATTGCCTCGTGTCACTCCAGCAATCGCAGTTGGTTTGTCTTTGAGAATCATCTCATTGCCCATTTGGGTTCACTGGCACCAAGGCATGAACATATCGATCTGATATACATCGGACATCTACCAAACATTTCTTACCCTCATGCACTACCGCACCTGCACATGTATGTATATTTCTCTGCATTTGTATTAGCACATTTTGACACCTTCTGGTTTTCTTTTGTGTGCTTTGTGGTAATATATACACACTTATGCTTGTGCGCATATATGGTTATTTACACATGATTTTTTGCACATGCGTTCGGTGTGCACACCCACAGTTAGATATACACATTTTATAGGTATCTTGTACCCACCTCTCCATATTTGTATAACCATTCCTTTTTATTTCTTCCCTGACTGCCTGGTCCAGTGAGTATATATAATTGGTCAGGCCGCCACCTATTTTAGTTCAGTCAGAGGCTCGACCAAAATTTGGTGGAAGAGATGAAGCTTTCTCTCACAGGACTGCAGGAATTGGCCAATTTTTCTATACAAACACATACACACAAGAGCTGACACACATGTACTTGGAAGTAATCATACAATAAAAGAAAACAAAATGTTTCAGTTTTAAATTGTTGAATTTATTCTTGTTTAATATTTTCTTCTTGTTGTTGTTGATCTTTCTACATCTGCTTCTCTGCTACCTGTTTTCTTCTTATTGTCCACTTTTTCCTCCTTTTCATGTTACTTTCCCATCTCTATCTTTTTCCTCTGTTCCCACTGACTCGCCTTCCGCTTTTTCTTTGATCATTGACTGAAACCTCATCAATGTTGTCCATTTCCCTTTATCTCCGACCTGTCCTGTCTATTGTTTCATGTTACTTTCCCATCTCTACCTCCAATCTTCCTTTGAGACTGAAAGTTGAGACCTGTCTATTGTTTCATGTTACTTTGCCATCTCTATCTCCAATCTTTCTTTGAGACTGAAAGTTGAGACCTGTCTATTGTTTCATGTTACTTTGCCATCTCTATCTCCAATCTTTCTTTGAGACTGAAAGTTGAGACCTGTCTATTGTTTCATGTTACTTTGCCATCTCTATCTCCGATCTTTCTTTGAGTCTGAAAGTTGAGACCTGTCTATTGTTTCATGTTACTTTGCCATCTCTATCTGCGATCTTTCTTTGAGACTGAAAGTTGAGACCTGTCTATTGTTTCATGTTACTTTGCCATCTCTATCTCCGATCTTTCTTTGAGTCTGAAAGTTGAGACCTGCCTATTGTTTCATGTTACTTTCCCATCTCTATCTCCAATCTTTCTTTGAGACTGAAAGTTGAGACCTGCCTATTGTTTCATGTTACTTTCCCATCTCTATCTCCAATCTTTCTTTGAGACTGAAAGTTGAGACCTGTCTATTGTTTCATGTTACTTTCCCATCTCTATCTCCAATCTTTCTTTGAGACTGAAAGTTGAGACCTGTCTGTTGTTTCATGTTACTTTCCCATCTCTATCTCCGATCTTTCTTTGAGACTGAAAGTTGAGACCTGTCCATTGTTTTATGTTACTTTCCCATCTCTACCTCCAATCTTTTGTTGAGGCTGAAAGTTGAGACCTGTCTATTGTTTCATGTTGCTTTCCCATCTCTATCTCTGATCATTCTTTAAGACTGAAAGTTGAGACCTGTCTATTGTTACATGTTACTTTGAGACTGAAAGTTGAGACCTGTCTATTATTTCATGTTATTTTTCCATCTGTATCTCTTATGGTTCTCCCTTTAAAATCATGTCGTTAACATGGAAACACCAGTAGTACGAATGGAAGCTGATGAGGTGACCAGGGACAGGTTGATGACATAGCTCGAAGTTTAGTTTGATTGCAGCCTGTGTTTTAGGGACCATGACGACCTTGTGATAACAAAATCCCACAAAAGATTAGATGTCTTTAGGGTCACGGCAACTGCCAACATCGAGCAGAGGCTACCTACTCTTCTCTTACAGTGACTAGTTCTTGTACTAATTGTGTACACCTTAGCAATTCTTACTGTCAGTACAACATAAATTGACAGGCTGGAGAAAATACAGAATGAAGCTATGCGCTTTATCTCTGTGATGTACGAGGGGCACTCCCTGTGTAGCAATGAGGTACCTTCTTGACTTTCCAACCATGGATGGCAGGATCAAGTTCTGGAGGAAAGGAGCATACCTGAAGATAACTAGCATCCATTGCACAACGAGCTTAACACGGGAAGGTGTCAGGCTAAAAAGAGGCAAATCATGGGTGGGCCGAGCAGAAGATATCATCAAACAGACCTGTGGGTTTACCAATAGCAACACTGATGAGCAGTGGATACAGGTGCCTACATCATCCGGGGGATCATTATCGTGTATTATCACGCTCGATTGGAAATGTAGGGAACAGAACTCAGTGGTGATCAATACGGATGTCATCTGGGATAACACCAATGAAAAGGATGCAGTCATCTATACAGACAGATCTGTAATACGACACCAAAGGAGTGTATGGGCACTTACAGCATGTTCGGCAGGCAGAATAGTCAAAGAAGACAGCGGTGCATACGTTATGACCGCGAGTAGCATAACAATGGAGGTGATGGCAGTGACTAGGGCATTCATTTGGTTAGAGTCACAAGACTACACCTACGTCTGCATACTAAGTGATCCTTTGAGCATGATAGGAAAAGTTGAGGCGGGCTCTGTATTCATGCAATGGGTAGAGTCATTGCAGAAGTCAAAAATACGTAAAGTCACCATTGTCTACGTCCCTGTACGTGATGGAGCACGGGAAAATGTAAAAGCGGACAGGTTGGGTATCTGCGCTGTCATTGAAGACGGTCAACCAAAAGTCGGGCGGATATCATCAATGACCTCCGACGTGTGTGAAATACACAAGACTTTGACAACCATGAGTCCACGTCACTCGTTCGGATGAAAGAGATGGGAGTTAAGATGTGCACAGCCATAAACGAGAAACTTAGTGGCCGTATATAAAAATATATATGTCTGTTATCTTGGATACGATGTTCTTCCATGTAGTTGTATGTTCTCTCCTTGAGAGCGACTGATATGTGTGCCATAGAGATTGATGTTATATGTTAATGTTATGTGTTGACGCGCTGTGTGGTGATGTTAAATATCGACGTTATTTGTTATATGTTGACGTTATTTGTTTCATATTATATGTTGCCGTTATTTGTTATATGTTGACGTTATTTGTTTCATATTATATGTTGCCGTTATTTGTTATATGTTGACGTTATTTGTTTTATAAAGGTCAAGTACGAGACTTGAACCGGCGTCTTAGCACGCGAGTTTCCACTCCTACATATGTGCTCGACCGCCTATCCAGAAATGTTCGGAGATTTCCGTATAGTGTCGAATCAAGCATCGAAACTCAGATGTGAGGCAACATTCCTCACCTTCCCAGGGTAATACCCTGGTTCCCATTTCTGCCAACGGCTGGGTCGACCGTGGGGGTATTTTTTTTTTCTAACTACGAGTACAACTCACACTGCTCCCAGCGGGAATCGAACACGGGCTGTCCGAACGTCGGTAGTCCAGTCGGTTGGTTTTCCCAACTAGGATACCGAGGCCCCCGTTATTTATTTGTTATATGTTGATGTTAGGCCAACGGGGAAATCTGCCTTGTTTGTACATTTGCCGATCACTATTATGGTTGATTTTTGGACGTTCAGTTTGGCTCCACTGCCCGGACCGAAATCTTTGAACGTCTCTAATATGTTTTGGATGGACCTTTCTCTTAGTGGGAAGAAAATGGTGTCGTCTGCATAGGTGGGCAACTTTTGTTCTCCCCTGACTTATATAAATATATGTTAGTTTATCATGAAGACAACATACAGATAATATTATGGATCCACTTCTACTGAATACGATGATGACGATGTCACTAGATAGGACACACACACCGCGGCAGCCATTTGGGGATATTACTCGACATGCATTTTTTTTGGAATCTCCCAAGAAAAAAGGCAAATTATAATCTTTGAAGAAATATGTACAAATGTTGCATAATATTTTTGGTCTTCTAGTTCTAAAGCAATCAATTTAAATAAAATAACGTGATCTACTGTTGAATTGTTGATGAAGATAGTAATATAAGCTTGTACAAATTTAAGTTATCCGTTTTTTTTTTCAGGGGAAGCAACTTTTGTCTAATTAACAACTAACAGTATGTAACATTTGACAAAGTAATTTTCATCACCCGCCTCGAATTTGCATATTGCTTTGTAAATATAAAATTTCATAATCAAATATCTATGCATTTCTTTAAAAGTGTCATATATAAAACTATTCTTTAAAATAGATTCAAAAGAAATGTATTTTCCTTTAAGTTGAAGTAAATATTAAATTATTAAAATAAATCTCTTTCAAGCACTTACAGTTATCTTCCTTTACGATGGGATACGGTGTTCTTCCATGTAGTTTTATGTTCTCTCTTTGAGTGCGATGGAAATGTGTGCCATTGAGTTTGATGTTATGTGTTAATTAATGTTATGTATTTATGTTATGTGTTGATGTTATATGTTGACGTTATATGTTGATGTTATTTGTCGACGTTATGTGTTATATGTTGACGTTATTTGATATATGTTATATGATGATGTTATTTGTCGACGTTATTTATTATATGTTATGCTGATGATATATGTTGATATCAGGCCGAAAGAGGAAGTCTGCCTTGTATAGCCATTTGCCGAGCGCCATTATGGTTGTTTTCTGGACGTTCAGTTTGGCTCCACTGCCCTGACTAAAATCTTTGAACGTCTCTAATGTGTTCTGGGTGGATCTTTCTATTCTATCTATTGTCTTTTCGAGCCCACACCGCACATAGGGCAGAACCACAATCTCAAATACAGAAACCTTGCGTGCCAAAATAGCACATATTGCAGAGATCACTGCTTCTAAAATCTATGGCTCTGTTTCCATAACAATACTTTTTACAATGACAGCTTGTCAAGCCATCGATCAACCTCATTAGTCGCATCTTACGACATGCATGGAAGGTCACAGCGTCACTATTCTTTACTTCCCTCATAACGAAGCCCCGGTAACACGCAGGAGAATAAATCTAATGGTTCCAAATAATTATATAAATACACTTTTAGTCATCTCAGATTGTTCAAGTTTTATGAAAAGCACAGCTGTTTTGTTTTAAGTCCCGCCATTTTAGTTCTGTAGAAAATTGAGCATCATTTATTGAAGATGATGTCCGTCTGCCAATGCATCTCACCCATCTTAATATAGAGGAATTTTATGGAAGTTGTTTCAGTTTGTAACACCGCACATGCAAAACCTAACACATTGTACCTCTCTCTCTCTCTCTCTCTCTCTCTCTCTCTCTATATATATATATATATATATATATATATATATATATATATATATATTGGTGGGAAGAAAATGGTGTAATCTGCTTATGTGGGCAACGTTTGTTCTCCCCTGACTTGTATAAAGGTGCCCCTTATGATTCTTGTTTGATTTATTCTAAGATTGGCTCTATTGGAGTATACAGAGTAAGTGTGGCAGCGGGCATTCTTGTCTCACTGAACTACATAGAACAAATGATGAAGATTAATATCATATTTCTTATAGGTGATCACATAAGCTAGACGATGTCCCTTTTTATTTATTTGAATTTTCTTTTCAGCTCTAATGTTGAGAATGTTAATATCTTATACAGACTTCGTTTATGAGTGGAACCAGACCTTGAACTAAAGTACAGCTAATGTGACCAACGAGTTTCTGAGCAACATCAAAATACGTACAAATGTCATTCTCTCACAAAGTATCATGAAGACAACATACAGAAAATATTAACCTCTCTAACGGAAGTTAGGCTCCAAGCTTGGTGACCCGACTGTCTCCTGTTTACCAGGAGTATCCGTGTTCGTCTGCTAGCAGTCTTGCTCTCCGCATTGTGTCGCTGGTCTCTGGATGAGCTACTGTACAGCCTTCACACTGGGGTTACAACGATTCGAGAAGAACACATAACGTAACTTGATTTATTTACACAAATGCTGAATATAGCAATGCACTGAATATAACAATGTATTTACAAATGCAGGGCGGTATGGTTAACCACCCCAGTCGATCCAGTAGGCTTACACTGTTTTTGGACTCACTACTGTCTTTCGCCCACTACTCCGGTTACCAATGACTTTTACCCCGTCACTCTCATTACTAACGTTCTACTCTAACACTAATATCTAGACTTGGGCGTACGTTTTTCCTCTTTAGATCGATGTATGAAATCTCCACCTAACGTTCTACTCTAACACTTATATCTAGACTTGGGTATACCATTCTCCTCTCTAGATCGGTGTATGAAATCTCCACCTAACGTACTTATATCTAGACTTGGGTATACCATTCTCCTCTCTAGATCGGTGTATGAAATCTCCACCTAACGTACTTATATCTAGACTTGGGTATACCATTCTCCTCTCTAGATCGGTGTATGAAATCTCCACCTAACGTTCCTGTAGTTGAGGTGCCGATCTTGAATTTTGTATACACGTGACTGTGGAGTCGATTGTGTCCTGTTCTAATGTGTATAATGATTACATGTTCCCTTCTAGTCATATTATGAAAAGTATCCTAATTTGGGCTTGTTGTCTCCTGATTAAATTGATTATCTGTTTCTTATGTTGGTATGTAACCGGTGCATCTGGTTGTGTGCCTGTTACACCTTCATTTGCCAGCTGATCTGCTTTCTAGTTTCCTGGTATTCTACAGTGAGGTGGGATCCACTGCCGGGCAATCCTGTGATGCTTGCAGAGTTCAGTCAAAAAGGTCTGCAGATGTGGCAATTTTCTGGATTGCAGTGCTTGGAGTACTGATCTTGCATCTGTCAAAAACACTACAGGCTGTGGGCTAAGATTACTGTTCAGCAGTTTTTCTGTTACCAACCTTATTGCTTGAATTTCTGCATCGTAATTGTGACGATATTTCCCTGTTGCTATTTTATCCATATCACTAGTGTTATTTGGGTATTCTATGTATGCACCTGCTCACCCATTCTTTACTGCATTCTGTACTGACCCATCTGTGTACACACGAATCGCTAGGTCTTGTGGGTATTCTTCATCCAAGAAACTGAGAGTGATTGTTTTACGATGCAGTTTATTCTGTTCATCCTTGTTAATTATTCCTTTCACTTCTGTACGTGTTTGTTTTGACAATACTGATTCCTTCGTTACGGGAGTCTGTTCTGGAATGGGCTGTAGGGGGTTAACAACTCTTGGTATGCCTGGTGTCTGTCTATAAAAACCTTCTGGATAATGACCGGTGATATTTGTTGTCTCTGGTGACGATTTCTGCCTTCAGGTCATTATCTGTCCTCAGAATATTCGATAAACATTTCTTTTCAGTTCACCACACAGATAATAATTAGGCGGGGTTAGGTCTGGTGATCGAGCAGGCCAGATTACAAGTGAAATAATGCGATTTGCAAATACGATTTCCTAATAAGTAAGTGATGTTGTTGCGGCTGTGTATGCTGTTGCCCCATCCTGCCTAAACCGAGCTTCTTTAATTTCCCGCTCTGTAAGGTGGGCTATGAATGATTCCAGCATTAAAGTACGGTCATGTTCGGCGTTCATTTTTGCATTGAAAAAAATGTTTCCCAATTATCCGCATACCAGTTTCTGACCGTAAAGCGGTACTTGATGTAATTCATGCGGGTTTTTTTTTTACTGCTCTACTAACGGTTGTTCTAGCTTGTTGACGCAATCGGAGAGATGAAACCGTGCCTCATCAGTGAAGAAAGTCACGTCAAGGACTTCATCACCTTGTTCAGAGATAAGGTTCTGAAACCACATGCAGTAGTTCAATCTGGATTCACAATCACTTGCATGTAATTAAGACAATTCAATTAATCTGTAAGGACGATGGTGCAGCTAACACTTCATAACCTTGTTCACGGTACTCATTGGAAAAGTTTGCATGTTGAGACAACCACCTTAAAGATTTATTAGGGCTCATTGTAATTCTGGTCTGCATATCAAGTTCTGTGTCTTCTGAAGTTGAAGGCTCTCCGATCCTGCACCTACAACACTTTCCGTAGCACGAAACTTGTCAATCAAAGTCATAGCCTCATTGCGGTGGGAGACTTGTGAGTCTGGGCATTTCAACATAAATTGTTGAACAACTTCTTCTCTATATTTGCTATCATTACCGAAGACGTATTAAAAAAAAAATATCCTGTTTCCATTGTATAACAGCATTTCTCTTCAGCAATGAGACCGTGAATATAATAGCGGCTTACTGTGTTATGTTTGTGACGGGATTGTGGACACAGAATGTGATGTCAATTTCATCAATCGGTGATTTCATTTCAAGAATATTGATCAAGTCACTCCATAGCGACATTATAAACACCCCATATTACACTTTATTCTACGAGTTTGATCAATTATTCTGAACTTGATTCTTAGTTTAAAAATAAAATAAAAAAGAATTACTGTCTCTCACTACTTGAATGCTTGAGATATAATTGCCTATCTCTCTTTTCATAACATTATTTTAAGCTGCTTTTATTTTTTTTAGTATTTCTAACTGTTTCTTTATTAATAGTAGGATTTTTAACTGTATCTCTTTTCATACCAATATTATAATCTGCTTTTCACATCGTGCTTGTATTTTAAATTGTCTCTCTGGTCATTCTAGGATTTTTAAATGGTTAACTTTTGATGCTAGAAGTATAAACTTCCTCAACTCTCTTAACTCCTTCATTTTAATCTCGATCTCTATACATTACTGCTAGAAATGTAAACTGTCTCTCTCTCTCTCTCACATTGTCTCTCTCTGTCTCTCTCTCTTCTGTCTATATCTTAATGTTTAATATGTTAAACTGCATCTCTTTTTTTCGCTCTCTCACTCTCTTAATGTTAGGATTTTAAACTGCCTCTTTCTATCTCTCTTAATGTTACGATTTTAAAACCGCTTCTCTCCTTCTCCCGTGACATGAATTTCGCGTGCCCACGCGATGAGATAGTGCTGCAGTGCCACTATAGTCCGTTCAGAAATTCATAATCACACCTGAATTAGTTTTACGTGATAACCGCTTGTTATTTTGGTTTCAAAATTTCCATGCAATCTTAGAATATTGATGACGCAAAGATTTTTGTATTTTTTATTCCACAAACACAACAGATTTTGCACATCAGCGAATTCCTTTGATCTTTTATGACGATATCACACAAGTTGATTCCAATTTTAGAGTTTACAGTAATCGTGTTAAATTGTCCAGTTTAGTGCAATTCTTGTCAGAGGCGTATCTACATAGTGCTTAATTGTGGGTGTTGTTCGTTATGTGTATTTGCAAACATGAATTCATTTGGTTACAATTAGTCTTGTCCTTCGGTCACCATTAGACCCAGGACGTCCTAACTGCAGCTGGAATTGAATTCATCTTAATTTTAATCATTCCGAATCTGACGATTCCAAGAGGTTGATAATCATTACTGACTGGACAAATAGTAATCCATCTCGTTTCCAGTACTCATCTTCCACCCGCAGCGCATGTTCAACACACTTCTTCCAGAACGGAATGTCTATTATTGAGAGAGACTCGCGTGTCAGAACTTCAACGTCACACATTTTAAACGTCCTGTTCTGTTCTGCAACTTGTCCTTTGACGTGAGCCCAGACAAGTTCGATTGGATTAAGGTGCGCATGATACGCAGGTAGACGAAGAGAGGTGTGGCCGTATTTCTCAATGATTTTGTCAACATGGTACACCTTTTTCTTATTCGTATTCTTCAAAAGTTCTAACAATTCGGGTTTTAAATATGTGTCGTCAAATTTAACATTTTCATTCGCAAGCCATGTCCTAATTTGCTCTTCTGTATTTGATGCAGTAGGCACTTTGTCTTCCTCTGATACGACATTGTGGTATGACGCATTATCCATGACTATGCATAAAGGTCTCTCCAGGATTGGTAAAAGATCGTTCTCCAACCAGTGCCTGAAAATGTTTCCATTCATTTCAGTATGGTAGTCCCTACCGTCGGTACTTGTTGATTGAAAAATAAGTCCCGTATCATGGACAAGGCCGTTTTCAGTGCTTCCAGCATGCGTTAATATAATGCGATGGCCTTTGCTGCTCGGAATTGTTCTTTTGAGTTTGCCATTTACTGACTGCCATATTTAGCATAGGTGTGGTGTTCGTTGACCCATGATTCGTCCAAATATACAATATCATAACGTTCACTCCGCCGCTCACGGATCTCACAATATATATATGCCCCATCTTGGATTCTCTAAGGAAGTGCTGATATAGTAAAAAAAGTAACCTTTTGCATAGTTATAAATGTGCATTCAAACTCATTGTAATTTAGATATAAATATTGGTATTTAAAATCAACAAATTGTCTACTGAATCTTCACAAAATTAAAAAAGATACGCCTTCCCTTCGGTAATTATTGCTAAGGCCGTGGTGCGTCATGTCGTTCAATATTCAGTTTTGTGCACGGGATTTTCCTGAAGTTAGTGTTTCTGCAATAGCCAAACTATTTTACGAGAACGACCGCACCAAATTAATGTATATATCCTAAAATGGTGTCAAATTCGAACAGGGTGAATTTAATATAGCCTAAAGAAGAAAACTTTTAAACTAGATCAAATTTCCCAGAGCAAAAAATATTTCTATAACATCATCAATATTCTAAGATTACATGCAAATTTTGAAAGCAAAATAACAAACGGTTATCACGCAAAACTAATTCAGGTGTGATTATGAATTTCTGAACGGACTATAGCTCTTGAGTTTAGTAGAACGGTAAGAGCCTTGCCTTGGTACGGGCTGTATGATTTGTCTGTTTTCAAGTAAAAATTTGCCACAAGCTGGACCGCGGTCGAATCGAGTGTCTCACGGAAGTGGTGGCCTGACTTCATTTGTTGGGACAGCGACTATTGTTGTGGCATGCTCACTAATCTTAAGTCCACGGTTTTGTCGCTGACACATAGAGTTATGCTGCTTGTGACAGACGTTACAGTGACTCGGGTGTGTCCATTATGAGCTGCACGCTTTTTGTTCAGAGTTCAGCGCGTTCAATATTACACAGTTGTCTATGCATCAAATAGCACACCATTTTGAGAGAAGAACTCAGCGTGTCCTATGGAAAAGTATGAACGATCGAGATGGACATTTTGTTGGTTGCTGGCTGAGCAGATATGGAGGTGCATAGACTCTAATGAAGCCATTCCGTTCTAAAGTCAAAGCTACGGCACATCTGCTTGCTTCAATCTTAAAGTGGCATTTTAATTCCAACATTGGAAACGTTTGCAGCTTTAATATGTGAAGATGACCTGAGTCTACAACATTTTGTCCTTTCAAAAGTGTATATTTTATGGGAGTGGTTTCAAATTGTGACACCACACACACACACACACACACACAAGTGAAGCTTCTAGTCAAGCTAACAAGTAAAAGTTACGGTTCACTTCCCTGCCTTGCTAGGCATGTGTGGAATATGGTGTTAGTGACCATATGTTTCCATGACAAGGCAAATTGTTTAGTGAGGTGGTCGGTATCACTCCAGGCCGTCTATACTTCCCGGAAAAAAAACACCCGATACCCATTTACAGAGACCGAGTGAAGATTGAAGCCTTGTCGGTCCGAAAATATCCACTTCTGGAAATCGAACTTAGATCCTTCTAATCAAGCACTGTTTACACTAACCACTCAGCCACCGAGGCTCCAAACTTGTGGCTTAATTAATCTGAGCAGGAATTATGTTTTAATAGAATAATACTAGTAATTATCATTGCTTTTTCTTCAAAAATTGTCAAATTTGACACGTTCTGTTTTGAAATAACTAATTTTTCAACGCCAAATTTTCTCATTATTTAAGATATATAAATTCGTGCAATCAACTTGAATGTACCAAAGACAAAGGATATGCATTTCTCAAAAGAGACAAATAGCAAATCAAATAAAATATCAGTGACAAGGAGTTGTGACGGATCTTTCTGAAAACTATCTTTATGGTATTTTCCCATTATTGGAGTCTGCAGGGAGCTGCATCCACTCCTGCTGCAGACATTCTCTATCAATCTTCTGTTGCATACTTTGAGAGTCGGTTCCCAAGACTGCGTGATCCACATTCTGTGTAACCAACCCTGTTATCTCCGTCGTTGCTGCTTTTATCTCCGTTCTCATGCTGGACACCGTAATGCTACACTTGCCAGATTTCCTGGCCACTTTCTCACAGACTACACCAGCACCTTCTCAAAACTTCACAATCCACACATCACTTCCAAAGCAAGGTAAGTCACATACAGACTCATATACAGCATGACACCCACAACAGAAAGAGAAGCTCACATATCAGTACAGACAGCCAAGTGCCAACTTTGCAGACGAAACATACAAGAAACGGAAGAATACATATTCTACGAATGCAACACAATCATACCAGTAAGAATGGCGTTACAAGATACACTAGAAACACACAGAAGGTAGACATATACAGATCTATCATGCTCAACACACTGCCAAAAACAACACAAGAATCCTACACTAAAGCGCAAATTCTAATATCCGAATATAGAAATGTAGTGTGGACCTGTAGAAATGCTGACGTTTTCCAATTCAAAACGTTTAATGCCAACCTGTTTGTACAGTTTTATAATCAAAAAATTAATGTCCATCTTTAAAACAACATCATTTAATTTGTGAGAATGAATGAATGCGGATGAATGAATTTCCAATATTCATTTAGAAAGACACATCTTTCAAGTCTTCCCTTTCCCTTGTTTGCTACATTTGTTGGGGACAGGCGGAAGGCGCCAGGCATCGGGCAATTTTGCTTAAAAGACGCCGATGAGACGTCACACATCCCAAAATAAACTGTGACGTCACATCTCCAAAAATAAACTGTGACGTCACACCCCCCTTAAATAAACTGAGATGTGGGGTACTTTTGTCTTCATTGTCGCCTCTTGTGCTCCTGGAAGTCCTTGGTCGTGTGACGTCATATCTTATTGACCTCTTAATTACATCTAAAATATATGTAACATCTTTCACTCCCATTATTGAATCATATAAATGTAATTATTTGTATGTACTGTGATGATTTAAATTCGAAAATGAAATAAAGATTATTATTTTTAAAAACATAATGTGCTACATAAATCTAATAATCACATACGTTTACACACACAAAAGTGAAGCCGTACAGGCGTGATAATTGTGTTGACAGCTTTACACATTTAAGTCAGTTAAAATCACATACATTTACACACACAAAAGTGAAGCCGTACAGGCGTGATAATTGTGTTGACAGCTTTACACATTTAAGTCAGTTAAAATCACCGATGTTTACACAAACACGAGAATCTATAAGTATCGCTTTTTGTTGTAAACTAGTGGGACAATTTATCCACTCCCAGATAAAAGTTGAAAGCTGGAGATCTAGATTTGGGGTTTTCTCATTTTCATACCACACATACACATAGACGGACACATATATGAAAGAAACCTGACATATGTTAAGTGTGTGGTATAAGGTTTACAGCAAGTTTTAGCTTTCAAAAGCATGTGAGAATACACTCGTGAAACGATTAGTATGTCGTACGTAGTTCGAGCGGTTAGTATGTGTGCTGTATGCGTCTTTCGACATCGTTCCTTGACAGGAAGCAGTTGAAATCTCACCCTAAGGATGATCTTCTATCCCGTGTATTTCCTCGTTAGTATGTGTGCTGTATGCGTCTCCTTCGACATCGTTCCTTGACAGGAAGCAGTTGAAATCTCACCCTAAGGATGGTCTTCTGTCCCGTGTATTTCCTCGTTAGTATGTGTGCTGCATGCGTCTCCTTCGACATCGTTCCTTGACAGAAAGCAGTTGAAATCTCCCCCTAAGGATGATCTTCTATCCCGTGTATTTCCTCGTTAGTAGGAGGGAGAGGTCCTTATAGAATTGTTGTTGTTGTGCCGTACTGGTGGTGAGTGGATGTTGACCATGGTGTATCGCTGTCCGACGTCTTTTATTTGGATGATGGTCGTTCTGTAGCAGCATAGCGACATCAAGTAATGGTATAACAGTAACGGAGTCAGTTGAGAATGGAATTTTCCTAAAGCATGGGAAAGCTGTTAATTGAACAGCACGTGACTGGTGACACGTAGAGAATAGGTCGACAACAGGCAGACTAAATCCGTGAGATTATCGAGGCCAAAAGTTCAAGGTAGAGTTGTCTGGAGACTTCGAAGGTTGGGCAAAGTTGAGTAGTGACGTGTTGTTTTTATAAATTAGAGACACAGATCACTCAACGTGTCGTATTTTGATTGGTTGAGCGGGGGAGCGTGTGAGAATGAAACTGGAGTATTTAAACTTAAGCACAGAAGGATTTACAGGATTTAGACCAGATCTAGAAAGAGTTTAGAGGTCTACGATCTAATATAGATATTTACCTACAACTTTGTTTTCTTCTCAAAACTGTTGTTGTTTTTCTTGGGAATACACACCATGCCTCCCAAGGTCTCGAGTCAAGGAGCCAAGTAAGTGTTTTCAATGCTATCACGATTTAGTTAATTTTTATGCCAGAAATCGACTAGACGACTATTTTACAGAACCCCACAAGTGACACGATTTGCCTAAGAGTATCAACCACGTGCCGCCACTTCAGCTGAATTCACACGGTACTTCCCAATCCACGATATCGACCTCGAAGGTGGAAAGATTCACAGAAAAGGGACCGCAGTAGCGGGTATCAGCGGGCCAGAAACCCATAAAATAATCCACTCAACCTTGATGTGTATATTGATGAAGCCAGTCGGCCTCGGAAGCAGCGGTGAGGCCACCCTATACCGCTTTGCAAACCCCCGTAAGTAGTTTTTTACATTATCGGCAGTAGCCCACCTAACCCACTATAAAAAAAAATATGACAAAGAACTCCACCTGAAATCTCCACAAATCTCCATAAAGTTGCAACATATAGAGAAAGAGCATAGCACTTGACACATAAATTGGCTGCCGCCATCATTGTCACATAAAACAGTGGAATCCCCAGGGACTTCCACAAAGGCGTTGACTGGCAGAAAACACCGTCAGCTCAGACAAGTAAAGGAGTAGCCTGAGCATAAGATTCAGGCACGTGGAGCACCAGACACAGACAGTGAAGACGATACACTGAAGGCTCCGCTACTCATGGCCTGCTGTTGATTGACACAGATTGCTCCCATCTTCTGCTTGGATAAAAGTAACATCGCCACAGAAAAAGAGCTAGGCGCAAAAGAACAGAACACATTAATTAGATTTTAGATTATTCAATAGACTATACTAAACATAAATAAACAATATACAATTCAGAATATTTAATTTTAGTAAATTTGTTTACCATGGCTAACATTAAGATTGTATCCATCAACATTAGGGGCCTAAGGGCCAAAACACAGCATATCATTTCATTAATACACCAGTACAAACAAGACTTCATTTTAGTGTAAGAAACGAACATACACACAGACTAGCACGCACAACAAATAACAACACAGTTAGGCCTAAAACATTCCTGTTTCAGCTTGGCGGTCCAAACCTTAGAGTCCGGTGTCGCTATACTCCAGACCTCCGACAAGTGGATTCTTGGGAAGATGTGCAGGAACAGTGATGGCAGTACAGTCATAGTGCAAACTAAAGACGACTGACACATATACACGATAGTTAACATTCATGCACCACCTCACCAACGAGATCAGCCCCATTTCTACGAACACCTAGTGAATCGACAGACAAATACGCAGGACAAGACATTATTCTCTATTAATGACATCCACATGTGGTATGACAATACGTCTCTGATACAATCAACAAGTTCTAAATTCTCTTATAAATCTGACATTACTATAGCGTTACGTGATGGAGCCTATCGGCGATGATTATCATAAGTAACTTCGTGATCGTATTAATGTTCTTCGTCAATATATGCATATAATACTTGAGAACTTTCTAAATTCAAAATGTTTGTAACAAAATCTCTAGACGACTGTTATAAACTGCTTGACTCTTAATTTTATCTTCTGCCTTGAGGCAGGTATCTAATCTCCTCTGCTCTCGTCTAACATTTGTCTTTTTTTTTTTTTTATTTTTTTATTTTTTTATTTTATTTTATTTAAATAAATCTTTATTGTATCTTTAAATTCCATATTACAGTGCATGACAACATTCATGAAAAACAAAATGGAATAGCATCTCTCACATTCCATCCATAACATTTCAAAGAAGAAAGAAAATTTAGTATCTCTTTCGTTCACGTACTTTCATGCTCAACAGTAAAACTTGTTTATTTTAGTTCCACCGGCAAAGTTTACAAAAATAATGTACATTTTTTTGTATTGTTTATCTCTTTCTTTCACATACGTTTATTCACAACAGTTAACTTGTTTATTTTAAGATGGACATTGTTCTTTAGTTAAAAATGTGTAGGAAAAGATAGGAATTAAAATTCTTACATTCGTACATAGCCTCATTCCTGCAGGTCCATATTATATGTCTGTATTCTGATAGTAGTATAAGTAATTTTGTAAATAGATCTTGTGTTGTTTTTGGCAGTGTGTTGAGTATAATAGATCTGTATGTTTCGACTTTTTGTGTGGTATGTGATTTTAGTGTGTGTTGCAGTGCCCTTCTTGCCGGTATGATTGTACTGCACCTATAGAATAAGTGCTCTTCTGTTACTTAAGTGTTTTGTCTGCCGAGGGGTGTCCGTAGTCTGTGGGTTGGTCTCGCTGTAATGGGTGTCGTGGTATATATAAGTCTGTATGTGACCTCCCTCGCTGTAATGGGTGCCATGTTATATATAAGTCTGTATGTGACCTCCCTCGCTGTAATGGGTGTCATGTTATATATGAGTCTGTATGTGACCTCCCTCACTGTAATGGGTGTCATGTTATATATAAGTCTGTATGTGACCTCCCTCGCTGTAATGGGTGCCATGTTATATATAAGTCTGTATGTGACCTCCCTCGCTGTAATGGGTGTCATGTTATATATAAGTCTGTATGTGACCTCCCTCGCTGTAATGGGTGTCATGTTATATATGAGTCTGTATGTGACCTCCCTCACTGTAATGGGTGTCATGTTATATATAAGTCTGTATGTGACCTCCCTCGCTGTAATAGGTGTCATGTTATATATATAAGTCTGTATGTGACCTCCCTCGCTGTAATGGGTGTCATGTTATATATAAGTCTGTATGTAACCTCCCTCGCTGTAATGGGTGTCATGTTATATATGAGTCTGTATGTGACCTCCCTCACTGTAATGGGTATCATGTTATACATGTCTGTATCTGACCTCCCTCGCTGTAATGGGTGTCGTGTTATATATAAGTCTGTATGTGACCTCCCTCGCTGTAATGGGTGTCATGTTATATATAAGTCTGTATGTGACCTCCCTCGCTGTAATGGGTGTCATGTTATATATGAGTCTGTATGTGACCTCCCTCACTGTAATGGGTGTCATGTTATATATGTCTGTATGTGACCTCCCTCGCTGTAATGGGTGTCGTGTTTTATATGAGTCTGTATGTGACCTCCCTCGCTGTAATGGGTGTCATGTTATATATGAGTCTGTATGTGACCTCCCTCGCTGTAATGGGTGTCGTGTTTTATATGAGTCTGTATGTGACCTCCCTCGCTGTAATGGGTGTCGTGTTATATATGAGTCTGTATGTGACCTCCCTCGCTGTAATGGGTGTCGTGTTATATATGAGTCTATGTGACCTCCCTCGCTGTAATGGGTGTCGTGTTATATATGAGTCTGTATGTAACCTCCCTCGCTGTAATGGGTGTCATGTTATATATGAGTCTGTATGTGACCTCCCTACTTTGGGGGTCGATGTTTTGGATTGTGGAGGTTTGAGAAAGTGCTGGTGTAGTCTGTGAGAAAGTACTTTTGGCCTCTCTTGATTCTGTGATGTAGTGGAGGTGTGAGAAAGTGCTGGTGTAGTCTGTGAGAAAGTACTTTTGGCCTCTCTTGATTCTGTGATGTAGTGGAGGTGTCTGTTGTTTAATTAGGTGTTTGTAGATGTTGTTTGTCCCTTGATGTAATAAACTGTCATGTCCTTGCATAGCCTGTAGTCATGCTTGGTAATATGTGGGTGTGGTGCCGAAATGGTGAGGCAATGTATGTTTTCTGAATCTGGTTAATCTCAGCCCCAAGTAGTAGTGTGCAAGGTGTGGTTGTCTGGTTGTTTGATGATGCGACTTATGTGATTTATTCTGAGAGCTTTTATTTTTGTGCGTATGTCCTGTAGTGAGATCCTTCCCTGTCTTTTGTGCTGTATCAGTGATTTTTGTTTTATGCTGTGTATTGTGTGGCCAAATACAAATGTTCTTATCAGTTTGTTTATCTCTTTGATTGTTGATTGTGGTGGGTCGAACATTGTGGCTGTGTAAATTAATTTGGGGATGCTGTGTTTACTATGATGCTTCGGCCAATAATTGTTGATGTTTTGTATTTGTATCTCTGTAGCATGTCTGTTGTGTTTGTGACTAGGTTCTGCCATGTTGGTTTATGTGTTTAATTTGGTTTGCATGGATATGTTATCCCGTATAGTTTGAAGTTGGTGACCGGTGTTAGAGCTGAGGGAAAGTTCTCTTTATTCTTCCACCTACCTATACCCATAACAAAAGATTTATGTATGTTTATTTGTGCCCCGCTGCCGTGCCCAAAACAATGTGAATATGCTGAGGATGTTGTCTATTGATCTAGTGGTTGATGGAAATAAACAGTGTCATCAGCGTAGGCTAACAGCTTCTGTTCTCCTTTCCCTGGTATGAGTGTGCCTGCTATGGAGTTGTCTTGTCTAATGTTTTCTAAGAGTTGCTTTGTAGTCAGTACGTCTTCACACTGACCCGATCAGTGAGACAAGGATGCTCCCTGTCACCACTACTCAACGTCTTAGCCATTGAGCCTCTGCTGGAGAAAATCCGAAAAGACGACTCCATCAGAGGCACCTTTACACCAGGTGATGGCGACAAGAAATTGATAGTGTACGCTGATGACGCAATTTTCTTCCCAAGGAACACCGAATCAATGTGCCATATTATCAAAACTTTCATGGATTTCGGAACCGGACGCGCAGCCAACATCAACGTACAAAAATCATCCATCATGGGAATTGGTAGGTGGAAGAACAAAGTGGATTTCCACCGAGAAATGACCCCGGTCAACGTCATGAAAGTGTACGGCATCATCTTCCATCAGCACCCTGGAATAAGCAAACCCACATGGCGGATTATAATCGCACAGGTCACCATTACACTCCAACGATACAAACACAAAACGGCGACCATCTTCGGGAGAAATGTTATAGTAAACACGTACATCATTCCTAAACTAATCTACACGGCCATAGTTTTTGATCCACCCCTTGACGTCATTAAAGGAAATCAACAAACAAATTCGAAAATTCGTCTTCCGTAACAAAATTCACAAGATACAACACAAAACGCTCACCCAAGACAAACAGGAAGGAGGTACTGCACTTCAGGACATCGCTACAAAAGTCAAAGCCCCCAGGATCAGACATGTGGGTCGCATCATCCACTGTCCCGAACGCTTTACTTTCGCCCATTATACATGGACCTAAGATTATTAAAATACAAAAAACTATGCAACGACAAACCGCATCACTTCAGGACAATGCCGTTCTTCTACAAGATCTGCGTCCAACCCTTGTAGAGAACGATCGCCTGATGCATCACAAAAAACGAGATGATTCACATCCGTATGTTAAGACAGGCTCTACGTAACATTTGAGAATTCTTTTTCTTGTTTCTATTGTCAAAAATGTATTGCATAGTATCTTCCTCATTTTTTGGAAAGCTGCTTTTGCCTGAGCCATTCTGCATCTCACCTATTTTGTACATCTTCCGTCTGAGGTTAACAAAGTTCCCAAATATTTAAATTCATTTACCTGTTTTAATATTGTTCCACTTGTCTTTATTTCGCACTGAGGTGATGTATTTTTCTTTGTTGTTACCATTACTTCTGTCTTTTTGCTATTAAGGTTGAGTCCTTTATCTTTGCTTTCTTTCACTATAATGTCCAACATTTCTTGTAACTCATTTTCAATTGGACTAGATTTGAATATCGAAAAGACTAAAACCGTGATCATAAACAAAGAAGATACTCAAAACCCACAAGTGGATATCAAAATAGAAGGAATAGACCTGGAGACAGTTCAGAACTACAACTACCTTGGACATACTATAACCAGTGATGGAAAATGTGCAACTGAAATAAACAAAAGAATAGGAATGGCAAAAAGTCATTTTAATGCCATGAAGAACATACTAACATCAAAACAAATAACACCAGGGCTAAAACTAAGAATAGCAAAATGTTACATGTTCTCAATATTCCTATATGGTGCAGAAACATAGACATTAGACAAGAAAACAGAACAGAGAATTGAAGCCTTTGAAATGTGGATATATAGAAGAATAAGTAGAATTGGATGGAAGGAAAAGAAAACAAACGATGAAGTCTTAAAACAACTAAAAATGAAAAGAGAACTACTAAGCACAATTCAAACAAGACAAATGCGATTTTTGGGGCATATTAAAAGACACAACAGCCTACTAAAAGTAATCCTGGAGGGGAAAATACAAGGTAAAAGAGGTAGAGGCAGACCAAGAATAACATGGACAAGTAACATCAAAAGATGGACAAATCAGCCTATGACAACCTGCACCATCAAAGTAAGAGACAGAGCAGAATGGCCCTTCATGGTAGCCAACCTTCGTTGCGGAGACGGCACTCGATGATGATGATGACATAATATACATGTTAAACAACCCAGTAGAAGAGATCGATCACTTTATCTATCTTGAAAGTCACATTGATCGAAAAGGGGATACAAGCAAAGAAATTAGAATAAGAAAAGCTAAAGCAGCAATGTCTTTCAGAAGCCTTGAAAAGTTGTGGAAATCGAAACTCATCAGCACAAACACAAAACTTGGACTATTCAAATCAAATGTACTATCTACCCTTACGTATGCGTGTGAAAGCTGGAAAACAAGAGACATAGAAACATTGTTGAACGCATTCGAAAATAAATGTCTAAGGAAAATACTTGGTATAGTGTGGAACGAGTTCAAAACAAACGAGAAAATTAGAGAAATCGCCAATCAACCACTAATATCTTCAGTAATCAAGAAAAGACGATGGTCATATGTTGGACTTCTGATGAGAAGTGATAATAACCGAATAGCAAAGGAAGCCCTCATGTGGAAAACAACAGGTAAGAAGAAAAGAGGAAGACCCAGAGAGACACTAAGAACATTGAGAGAGGCAAGAGCAGCAGGAATCGGCTCCCTCAATGAGATAGAGCTGCTTGCACATAACAGAGACAAATGGCGAGATTTGATAAAAGATCTTTACAAGAATTTAAATCTGTTACAATAAAAATTTAGATAAGAGGAGTATCTCGGTCTACGCCCTATGGGCCAGCTATGGCTCGAAAGGTCGATGGATCGATGGATAGATAAGAATACTGGAGATGAATTCATAACGACCCGCGATAGCCTAATAATTCATAACGACCTGCGATAGCCTAACAATTCATAAAGACCCGCGATAGCCTAACAATTCATAACGACCCGCGATAGCCTAACAATTCATAACGACCCGCGATAGCCTAACAATTCATAACGACCCGCGATAGCCTAACAATTCATAACGACCCGCGATAGCCTAACAATTCATAACGACCCGCGATAGCCTAACAATTCATAACGACCTGAGATAGCCTAACAATTCATAACGACCTGAGATAGCCTAACAATTCATAACGACCTGCGATAGCCTAACATTCATAAAGACCCGCGATAGCCTAACAATTCATAACGACCCGCGATAGCCTAACAATTCATAACGACCCGAGATAGCCTAACAATTCATAACGACCCGCGATAGCCTAACAATTCATAACGACCTGCGATAGCCTAACAATTCATAACGACCCGAGATAGCCTAACAATTCATAACGACCTGAGATAGCCTAACAATTCATAACGACCTGCGATAGCCTAACAATTCATAAAGACCCGCGATAGCCTAACAATTCATAACGACCTGCGATAGCCTAACAATTCATAACGACCTGCGATAGCCTAACAATTCATAACTACCCGCGATAGCCTAACAATTCATAACGACCTGCGATAGCCTAACAATTCATAAAGACACGCGATAGCCTAACAATTCATAACGACCTGCGATAGCCTAACAATTCGTAACGACCCGAGATAGCCTAACAATTCATAACGACCCGCGATAGCCTAACAATTCATAACGACCCGAGATAGCCTAACAATTCATAACGACCCGCGATAGCCTAACAATTCATAACGACCTGCGATAGCCTAACAACAATTCATAACGACCCGCGATAGCCTAACAATTCATAACGACCTGAGATAGCCTAACAATTCATAACGACCTGAGATAGCCTAACAATTCATAAAGACACGCGATAGCCTAACAATTCATAACGACCTGCGATAGCCTAACAATTCATAACTACCCGCGATAGCCTAACAATTCATAACGACCCGCGATAGCCTAACAATTCACAAAGACCCGCGATAGCCTAACAATTCATAACGACCCGAGATAGCCTAACAATTCATAACGACCCGAGATAGCCTAACAATTCATAATGACCCGCGATAGCCTAACAATTCATAACGACACGCGATAGCCTAACAATTCATAACGACCTGAGATAGCCTAACAATTCATAACGACACGCGATTGCCTAACAATACATAACGACCTGAGATAGCCTAACAATACATAACGACCCGCGATAGCCTAACAATACATAACGACCCGCGATAGCCTAACAATACATAACGACCCGCGATAGCCTAACAATACATAACGACCCGCGATAGCCTAACAATACATAACGACCCGCGATAGCCTAACAATTCATAACGACCAGAGATAGCCTAACAATACATAACGACCCACGATAGCCTAACAATTCATAACGACCCGCCATAGCCTAACAATTCATAACGACCTGCGATAGCCTAACAATTCATAACGATCCGCGATAGCCTAACAATTCATAACGACCTGAGATAGCCTAACAATTCATAACGACCCGAGATAGCCTAACAATTCATAACGACCTGCGATAGCCTAACAATTCATAAAGACCCGCGATAGCCTAACAATTCATAACGACCTGCGATAGCCTAACAATTCATAACGACCTGCGATAGCCTAACAATTCATAACGACCCACGATAGCCTAACAATTCATAACTACCCGCGATAGCCTAACAATTCATAACGACCTGCGATAGCCTAACAATTCATAAAGACACGCGATAGCCTAACAATTCATAAAGACACGCGATAGCCTAACAATTCATAACGACACGCGATAGCCTAACAATACATAACGACCTGAGATAGCCTAACAATACATAACGACCCGCGATAGCCTAACAATACATAACGACCCGCGATAGCCTAACAATACATAACGACCAGCGATAGCCTAACAATACATAACGACCCACGATAGCCTAACAATTCATAACGACCAACGATAGCCTAACAATACATAACGACCCGCGATAGCCTAACAATACATAAAGACCCGCGATAGCCTGACAATACATAACGACCCGCGATATCCTGACAATTCATAACGACCCGCGATAGCCTAAACAATTCATAACGACCCGCGATAGCCTAAACAATTCATAACGACCCGCGATAGCCTAAACAATTCATAACGACCCGCGATAGCCTAAACAATTCATAAAGACCCGCGATAGCCTAAACAATTTATAAAGACCCGCGATAGCCTAAACAATTCATAAAGACCCGCGATAGCCTAAACAATTCATAACGACCCGCGATAGCCTAAACAATTCATAAAGACCCGCGATAGCCTAAACAATTCATAACGACCCGCGATAGCCTTAACATTTCATAACGACCCGCGATAGCCTTAACATTTCATAACGACCCGCGATAGTATTAACATTTCATAACTACCCGCGATAGCCTAACAATTCATAACGACCCGCGATAGCCTAACAATTCATAACGACCCGAGATAGCCTAACAATTCATAACGACCCGCGATAGCCTAACAATTCATAACGACCTGCGATAGCCTAACAATTCATAACGACCCGCGATAGCCTAACAATTCATAACGACCTGAGATAGCCTAACAATTCATAACGACCTGAGATAGCCTAACAATTCATAACGACCTGCGATAGCCTAACAATTCATAAAGACCCGCGATAGCCTAACAATTCATAACGACCTGCGATAGCCTAACAATTCATAACGACATGCGATAGCCTAACAATTCATAACTACCCGCGATAGCCTAACAATTCATAACGACCTGCGATAGCCTAACAATTCATAAAGACACGCGATAGCCTAACAATTCATAACGACCTGCGATAGCCTAACAATTCATAACTACCCGCGATAGCCTAACAATTCATAACGACCTGCGATAGCCTAACAATTCACAAAGACCCGCGATAGCCTAACAATTCATAAAGACCCGCGATAGCCTAACAATTCATAACGACCCGAGATAGCCTAACAATTCATAACGACCCGCGATAGCCTAACAATTCATAACGACCCGCGATAGCCTAACAATTCATAACGACACGCGATAGCCTAACAATTCATAACGACCTGCGATAGCCTAACAATTCATAAAGACACGCGATAGCCTAACAATACATAACGACCTGAGATAGCCTAACAATACATAACGACCCGCGATAGCCTAACAATACATAACGACCCGCGATAGCCTAACAATACATAACGACCCGCGATAGCCTAACAATACATAACGACCCGCGATAGCCTAACAATACATAACGACCCGCGATAGCCTAACAATACATAACGACCCACGATAGCCTAACAATTCATAACGACCCGCCATAGCCTAACAATTCATAACGACCCGCCATAGCCTAACAATTCATAACGACCTGCGATAGCCTAACAATTCATAACGACCTGAGATAGCCTAACAATTCATAACGACCTGAGATAGCCTAACAATTCATAACGACCTGCGATAGCCTAACAATTCATAACGACCTGCGATAGCCTAACAATTCATAAAGACCCGCGATAGCCTAACAATTCATAACGACCTGCGATAGCCTAACAATTCTTAACGACCTGCGATAGCCTAACAATTCATAACGACCTGCGATAGCCTAACAATTCATAACTACCCGCGATAGCCTAACAATTCATAACGACCTGCGATAGCTAAACAATTCATAAAGACACGCGATAGCCTAACAATTCATAACGACACGCGATAGCCTAACAATACATAACGACCTGAGATAGCCTAACAATACATAACGACCCGCGATAGCCTAACAATACATAACGACCCGCGATAGCCTAACAATACATAACGACCCGCGATAGCCTAACAATTCATAACGACCAGAGATAGCCTAACAATTCATAACGACCCACGATAGCCTAACAATTCATAACGACCCGCCATAGCCTAACAATTCATAACGACCTGCGATAGCCTAACAATTCATAACGATCCGCGATAGCCTAACAATTCATAACGACCTGAGATAGCCTAACAATTCATAACGACCCGAGATAGCCTAACAATTCATAACGACCTGCGATAGCCTAACAATTCATAAAGACCCGCGATAGCCTAACAATTCATAACGACCTGCGATAGCCTAACAATTCATAACGACCTGCGATAGCCTAACAATTCATAACGACCCACGATAGCCTAACAATTCATAACTACCCGCGATAGCCTAACAATTCATAACGACCTGCGATAGCCTAACAATTCATAAAGACACGCGATAGCCTAACAATTCATAAAGACACGCGATAGCCTAACAATTCATAACGACACGCGATAGCCTAACAATACATAACGACCTGAGATAGCCTAACAATACATAACGACCCGCGATAGCCTAACAATACATAACGACCCGCGATAGCCTAACAATACATAACGACCAGCGATAGCCTAACAATACATAACGACCCACGATAGCCTAACAATTCATAACGACCAACGATAGCCTAACAATACATAACGACCCGCGATAGCCTAACAATACATAAAGACCCGCGATAGCCTGACAATACATAACGACCCGCGATATCCTGACAATTCATAACGACCCGCGATAGCCTAACAATTCATAACGACCGCGATAGCCTAACAATTCATAACGACCCGCGATAGCCTAACAATTCATAACGACCCGCGATAGCCTAACAATTCATAAAGACCCGCGATAGCCTAACAATTTATAAAGACCCGCGATAGCCTAAACAATTCATAAAGACCCGCGATAGCCTAAACAATTCATAACGACCCGCGATAGCCTTAACATTTCATAACGACCCGCGATAGCCTTAACATTTCATAACGACCCGCGATAGTATTAACATTTCATAACTACCCGCGATAGCCTAACAATTCATAACGACCCGCGATAGCCTAACAATTCATAACGACCCGAGATAGCCTAACAATTCATAACGACCCGCGATAGCCTAACAATTCATAACGACCTGCGATAGCCTAACAATTCATAACGACCCGCGATAGCCTAACAATTCATAACGACCTGAGATAGCCTAACAATTCATAACGACCTGAGATAGCCTAACAATTCATAACGACCTGCGATAGCCTAACAATTCATAAAGACCCGCGATAGCCTAACAATTCATAACGACCTGCGATAGCCTAACAATTCATAACGACATGCGATAGCCTAACAATTCATAACTACCCGCGATAGCCTAACAATTCATAACGACCTGCGATAGCCTAACAATTCATAAAGACACGCGATAGCCTAACAATTCATAACGACCTGCGATAGCCTAACAATTCATAACTACCCGCGATAGCCTAACAATTCATAACGACCTGCGATAGCCTAACAATTCACAAAGACCCGCGATAGCCTAACAATTCATAAAGACCCGCGATAGCCTAACAATTCATAACGACCCGAGATAGCCTAACAATTCATAACGACCCGAGATAGCCTAACAATTCATAACGACCCGCGATAGCCTAACAATTCATAACGACACGCGATAGCCTAACAATTCATAACGACCTGAGATAGCCTAACAATTCATAAAGACACGCGATAGCCTAACAATACATAACGACCTGAGATAGCCTAACAATACATAACGACCCGCGATAGCCTAACAATACATAACGACCCGCGATAGCCTAACAATACATAACGACCCGCGATAGCCTAACAATACATAACGACCCGCGATAGCCTAACAATACATAACGACCCGCGATAGCCTAACAATACATAACGACCCACGATAGCCTAACAATACATAACGACCCGCCATAGCCTAACAATTCATAACGACCCGCCATAGCCTAACAATTCATAACGACCAGCGATAGCCTAACAATTCATAACGACCTGAGATAGCCTAACAATTCATAACGACCTGAGATAGCCTAACAATTCATAACGACCTGAGATAGCCTAACAATTCATAACGACCTGCGATACCTAACAATTCATAAAGACCCGCGATAGCCTAACAATTCATAACGACCTGCGATAGCCTAACAATTCATAACGACCTGCGATAGCCTAACAATTCATAACGACCTGCGATAGCCTAACAATTCATAACTACCCGCGATAGCCTAACAATTCATAACGACCTGCGATAGCTAAACAATTCATAAAGACACGCGATAGCCTAACAATTCATAACGACACGCGATAGCCTAACAATACATAACGACCTGAGATAGCCTAACAATACATAACGACCCGCGATAGCCTAACAATACATAACGACCCGCGATAGCCTAACAATACATAACGACCAGCGATAGCCTAACAATACATAACGACCCACGATAGCCTAACAATTCATAACGACCAACGATAGCCTAACAATACATAACGACCCGCGATAGCCTAACAATACATAAAGACCCGCGATAGCCTGACAATACATAACGACCCGCGATATCCTGACAATTCATAACGACCAGCGATAGCCTAAACAATTCATAACGACCCGCGATAGCCTAAACAATTCATAACGACCCGCGATAGCCTAAACAATTCATAAAGACCCGCGATAGCCTAAACAATTTATAAAGACCCGCGATAGCCTAAACAATTCATAAAGACCCGCGATAGCCTAAACAATTCATAACGACCCGCGATAGCCTTAACATTTCATAACGACCCGCGATAGCCTTAACATTTCATAACGACCCGCGATAGCCTTAACATTTCATAACTACCCGCGATAGCCTAACAATTCATAACGACCCGCTATAGCCTAAACAATTCATAACGACCAGCGATAGCCTAAACAATTCATAACGACCCGCGATAGCCTAAACAATTCATAACGACCCGCGATAGCCTAAACAATTCATAAAGACCCGCGATAGCCTAAACAATTTATAAAGACCCGCGATAGCCTAAACAATTCATAAAGACCCGCGATAGCCTAAACAATTCATAACGACCCGCGATAGCCTTAACATTTCATAACGACCCGCGATAGCCTTAACATTTCATAACGACCCGCGATAGCCTTAACATTTCATAACTACCCGCGATAGCCTAACAATTCATAACGACCCGCTATAGCCTAAACAATTCATAACGACCAGCGATAGCCTAACAATTCATAACGACCCGCGATAGCCTTACAATTCATAACGACCCGCGATAGCCTAACAATTCATAACGACCTGAGATAGCCTGACAATTCATCTATTTAAAGACATGATGATAGTTTCGAAACTGTCGCTAATGGATCACGTGCCAGAAGAAGAATAACAGTTAGAGAAGATGTGACTGTAATAGAGAAACCATGTAGCTGAGACATTCTTAGTTATAAGTACTGCACTGAGTTATCATGTGCTGAGAATTAAGATAAGCGCAATTGTGAATGTGTGGGAGAATTCATTTACCTAAGACATTGATATGATTGTAGAAGATGGCGGGTGTTTTTATTTATATTTGGAGTGTAGATTGTGTGATAAATGTGATTAAATATGTTGTTTCCAACGGGATATAAATTTCGGAAAGTTGTGCAAAGTTTTCTACCAAGGAGGAGGATACGAACTGATAAGCACTTTTTTAAAAATGTAGCCAGCTAAAGTTGAATAGATCGTAAAAGATCGCATGTGAGACCTTAGCGATCAAACACGTGGGGGGAACATCAGTCGGGCTAAACCCCCAACGTGTGTTTTTCTTAAGTTAAGCCCTTAACTTACGACTGACTCAGCAGGTCGGTAAGGGATCAATGTTTTATGCTCAGAGAAATACACAGAAGATGGAGATTAAAGTAGCAACGATAAACATATGCAGGATAAAAAATAAAGAAGTCGAACTTATAGAAGAAATGACAAAAAGGAAAATTAAAATGCTAGGATTAGCGGACACCCGAGTAAAAGGACAACAGATAAAGAAAACACACATGAACTACACGAAAATATTCTCAGGAGTCGACAACACAGAAAGAGCAACACATGGAGTAGGTTTTATCATCGACCCAGAACACGCAAAGAACATTCTAGAAATAAAATATCATTCAGAAAGAATTATCTCAATTAAACTACTAGAAGACGATCGAAAAACAAATTACATTCAAATCTATGCTCCATGCAACAACAACGAAAAAGACAGCGAAGAATTCTACGACACACTGAGTGAAATCATTAACAAGATTGACGAAAGCGACGACATGTTAGTGATGGGAGATTTTAATGGAAGGTTTGGGAAACGCGACAGTGAGAGCAGTGACATCTTAGGACCCTTTGGCGATAAAACGGCTGAAATAAACGAAAATGGAAGCAGACTGATGGATCTATGCAATCAAAATGATTTATTTATCACCAACACATTCTTCAAACACAGAGAGTCGCAAGTGTACACCTGGTACAAATGGAATGACACAACATGCAGGAGCCAGATAGATTTTATACTAACAAGAAAACAGAACAAGAGAAGAGTAATCGACAGTAGAGCAATCCCAAATATTACAGACGACACGGATCACAAGATGGTTATGATCACACTAAGACAGCCAAAAATCAAGAAAATATACGAAAACAAACAAAAGAAGCGAAAGGAACAGACAATAAAAATAAAACAATTAAAAGATCAAGAAACAAGGAAAACCCTAGAAGAAAAACTAACAGAGGAATTAAAAAAAAACTCCCTAACGAAGTATGCACAATAGAAGAAGAGTGGAAACAATTTAAGGAAACAGTAACCAATATCTCTAAAACAGTTTGTGGAACGAAGCTAAGAACAAGAGAAGGGAAAAAGAGCACCCCGAGGTGGAACGAAACAATCAGAGAAGCAATTAAAGAAAAGAAGAAACTGTTTAAAAATTGGAGGGAGAACAAGAACCAAGAAAAATATGAAAAATATGCCTTAGTTCGAAAAAGAGTTAAAACGTTGATCAAAGAAGCTAAGAAAAGAATTGGACAGAATTCGGACAAAACATGAGCAGGGACTTCAAGACAGCCACAAGAGATTTCTACAAAGCAGTAAAAGCCACAAGAGCGAGAAAAGAAAACCATGATCCTACAGACCTGATAAATGACAAAGATGGACAGCCAATATCAAATAACCAATGTATGCAACAGATGGAAAGAATATTTTGAAGACCTGTTAAACATACCAACTACCAATAAGACAATAAAAACCACGCTAGAACTCACAAATACTGAACCCAACATCATGAAAGAGGAAATCGAAGAAATAATCAAATATGCACCAAGAAACAAAGCACCGGGGATAGATAACATAGCAATAGAAATAATAGCAGCAGCGGGAGAAACAGGAATGCAGTGGCTGCACAGAATATTTAATGCAGCATGGCACCAACAAGAAGCCCCAGAAGACTGGCAACAGGCAATCATCATACCAATATGGAAAAAGAAAGGTAGCAAAACAGACTGCAGTCAATATAGAGGTATATCTCTTCTCAGCCATGTAGGAAAGCTATACGCCAAAATCTTGGAAAAAAGGCTGAGACCAATAATAGAAGTACAGTTAAGCGATTCTCAAATGGGGTTCCGAAAAAAACAGGATGTACCGACGCACTATTCACACTAAAACAGCTTGCAGAAAAAACGACAGAACACAATCAAAACTTATACATAGCCTTCATTGACCAGGAAAAAGCATTCGACAGAGTAAACAGAGAACAACTGTGGGAGATACTAACAACATACGGAGTAAGCCAACATCTAATCAACCTTATTAAAAGTCTCTACGTCAACAGCAGATGCAGGGTCAGAACAGCAGCAGGCTACACAGACCACTTCGAAGTTAAATCAGGTGTAAGACAGGGGTGCGTACCATCCCCCCTACTGTTTATTACATACATGGACCATATATGCAAGCTAGCCAACCCATCAGAGACAGAGGAGATCAACGAGCTTCTATTTGCAGACGATCGGGCACTAATACATGAAACAATAGAAGACCTACAAGAACACTTAAACAAACTCAACATCTCAGGCACAAAATACAACATGAAAATCAACATCAACAAAACATAAGTCATGAATGTCGCCAAAATTAAAAACAGAACATCAACATAACTATAGAAGGCAGACAACTAAAACAAGTAGAGGAATTCAAATACCTAGGAAGTCTAATGACAAACGATAATTCCCAAACAGCAGAGATAGAATCAAGATGCAACAAAGCTTGTCAAATCATCGGACAGTTATCACAACTATTGTCCAAAAAGGAAATAACTCTGGAGGTAAAACGAGCACTATACAATACAATCTTCATTCCAACGTTGTGCTACCAATGCCAGACCTGGACCCTAGATGCAAAAACAATAAGAAAAATAACCTCTACAGAGATGAAATATGTTAGACTAATGACAGGAAACAGTCTGAGAGATAAGATCAGAAATAAAGAACTGAGAAAAAAAAACTAGGAATAGCCCCCGCCATAGAATATATAAAGAAACAACAGATAACATGGTTTGGCCACGTGACAAGGCAGAAAGAACAAAACACAACACGAGCCTTCAACAAACGTTGTGAGAACACCAGACCCAAGGGTCGACCACGAAAAAGATGGGTCGATGGAATATTAGAAGCACTAGGAAACATAACAGCAGCAGAGGCGAACAGAAGAGCAAAAGACCGCAAATAATATCTCCTCTCGACGCTGAAAGGCAGATGAGGAAGGAAAGAAGAAGAAGAAGAAGATTGATATGATATTGAAGAATTAAGATAAGCGCAGTTGTGAATGTGTGGGAGAATTCATTTACCTAAGACATTAGAGTGATGTTGAATATGACCACTATGTCAAAATTGAGAGACTAATGTATCATATGAGTCTTATGAGTCTTATGACTAAGATATTACTAAGAATCATCATGCGAAGAGTGCGAAACAAAATCAGTCCAGAAATTAGCGATGAACAGTGTGGTTTTGTTAGAGGTAAAGGAACAAGCAATGCCATTTATATCATAAGATCTTTAGTAGAAAGAGCCATAGAGGTGAAAACAGATCTATACCTAGTTTCATAGATTATACCAAGACATTTGACAAAGTAAAGCACCAAGAAATAATCAACATTTTAGAAAGCATAAACGTAGACAGCAACGATCTAAGAATAATAAAGAACATGTACTGGCAACAAACAGCGGCCATAAGAACTGGAAACCAATTGGGAATGTTTCAACAAATAAAACAGGGTGTTAGGCAAGGTTGTGTGCTTTCACCAGATTTGTTTAATATTTATAGTGAGAATATTTTAAGATCCATAAAAGGCATGTTTGGAATAACAATTGGAGATCATAATATAAATAATCTAAGGTATGCTGATGATATATGAGTTACAAGAAATGATGGACATTATAGTGAAAGAAAGCAAAAATAAAGGACTCAGCCTTAATAGCAAAAAGACAGAGGTAATGGTAACAACAAAGAAAAAGACATCACCTCAGTGCGAAATAAAGACAAGTGGAACATTATTAAAACAGGTAAATGAATTAAAAAAATATTTGGGAACTTTAACCTCAGACGGAAGATGTACAAAAGAGGTTAGATGCAGAATGGCTCAGGCAAAAGCAGCTTTCCAAAAAAATGAAGATACTATGCAATCCATTTTTGACAATAGAAACAAGAAAAAGGGTTCTTAAATGTTACGTAGAGCCAGTCTTAACATATGGATGCGAAGCATGGACAAAAGGATAACAGACAAGAAAATCACTGGAGTCTAGAAATGTGGTTTTACAGAAGAATGTTGAGAACACCATGGACAGCTAAGAAGAGTAATGAAGATGTTTTGAAAGAGGTCAAAGCAAAAAGAGAGCTAATTTCCAATATTAGGAAGAAACAATCATCATTTTTGGGCCATGTAATGAGAAGAGAACAACTTGAATATATTGTAACAACTGGAAAAATTGAGGGACGAAGAGATAGAGGGAAGCAAAGAGAAAAAAATACTAGACAGCTTAAGAGAATGGCTTGGCGGAAGGTCAACAACAGAAATGATAAATAACTGTCGAGATCGAAAGTTGTGGAGAGACATGATCACCTACGCCAGTAGGCCCGGTACTTGATGATGATGATAAATGTTGATATTAGATCTAACTTACGAAGTAAATCAATTAGCAAGAAAAGTCAGGTTCGGTGCAAGGTATTAGCAAGTTTATATATATATATATATATATATATATATATATTATATATATATATATATATATATATTATATATAAGTTAGTGTATGCAAGTCGGACAAATGATCAAGAACTGGAAATAGCAAAGTTATCATAGTAGCTCAAGACAAGACATGCTCAATTTATCGAGACAAGTCAAATTTATGCAAATAAGTTCACAACTAAAGAATTCAAGTAACTTCAGCCCGTCATGTCACGAGACAATCCAATATTGCAAGACAACAGAGCAGAAATCGTCAAGTAGCGTACGACAAATCTATGTCAACTAGGGAACATTGTGACGTGAGATCGCCGAACTTAAAACGTGTCTCGTGAGAGAGAGAGAGAGAGAGAGAGAGCCGTGTAATCACGTGACCGCGTGAGTGTAACCTGCTTCCTGCTCAAGAAATATAAACATTGCGTGTGTACTTTAATTTTCCAAGGATCAGGTGTGAATTACTTACTTATTTAATTATATTTAGGAATTGATTGATTGCCATTTTGAATTGATTGTTGAAATGAAAACTACTGACTTGTTATTATTTAGTTGAATACAAGCGTTATAAAATAGTATTTAATTGAAATATAGTTTTAATTAAGTTAATAAATTTAATTGAAATTTGTCCACAGCAGTTAAATATAAACTGTGTTTTCCTTCCAGAGAGACGAATCATTGTATTATGAGTTGAAAATATGTTGTTAAATTATATTCAATTATAAATCGTTTCATGCAAATGATGACAGTGTACAAAAGGCAAATGTTAATTGCCTAATTATATAAATATGGAACAAATTCTTGCACATGTAGAATCAACAGTTAGATTATAAGCAGACATTAGAAAACTTGTTTACAGCCGAGTTAATCGATCGAAGTGAGAAATTATATTAGTGCTAAAGATAACATAGTAAAACATGGCAAAAACCTGAGATCATGGCAATGAAGCGATAGGTGAGTAACTGAAACGGTAGGTGAGTTGAGTGTAGCAATCATCATCATCATCGAGTGCCATCTCCACAACGAAGGTTGGCTACCATTGAGCGCTATTCTGCTCTGTCTCTTGCTTTGATGGTGCAGGTTGTCATAGGCTGATTTGTCCATCTTTTGATGTTACTGTCCATATTAGTCTCGGTCTGCCCCTGTCTATTTTACCTTGTATTTTCCTCTCCAGGATTACTTTTAGTAGGCTGTTGTGTCTTTTAACATGGCCCAAAATGGCATTTGTCTTGTTTGAATTGTGCTTAGTAGTTCTCTTTTCATTTTTAGTTGTTTTAAGACTTCATCATTTGTTTTCTTTTCCTTCCATCCAATTCTACCTATTCTTTTATATATCCACATTTCAAAGGCTTCAATTCTCTATATTGTTTTCTTGTCTAATGTCCATGTTTCTGCACCATATAGGAATATTGAGAAGATGTAACATTTTGCTATTCTTAGTTTTAGCCCTGGTGTTATTTGTTTTGATGTTAGTATGTTCTTCATGCCATTAAAATGACTTTTTGCCAGTCCTATTCTTTTGTTTATTTCAGTTGTATATTTTCCATCACTGGTTATAGTATGTCCAAGGTAGTTGTAGTTCTGAACTGTCTCCAGGTCTATTCCTTCAATTTTGATATCCACTTGTGGGTTTTGAGTATTTTCTTTGTTTATGATCATAGTTTTAGTCTTTTTGATATTCATATCTAGTCCGTATTTTTTCTTGTCATGTTTATTTCATTAAGTAATTGTTGCAGATCTTTCGGATTTTCTGCTAGTAGTGTAGCAAATAGCCACATCGTCCGTTAGGGAGCGTCATGTGCTACAGGTGACACCCGATCGTCATCAAGCAACTGTATACAAAATCAAAAATAAAGAGACACTAGCAATAGGAACTTGGAACATTAGATCAGCATTCCAGGTTGGAAAACTAGATAACATCAGTCAATAATTGAAGAGAATGAAATTGAACATCTTGGGACTATGTGAAATGAGATGGACAGGAGCAGGATTATTATAACGCGACAGTGGAAATGTAATTTACTCTGGGGGAACCACACACGAAAGAGGAGTAGGCATCATGTTAGATAGAGAAAGAAGCAAAACAGTGAAAGGATTTTGGCCAGTATCAGACAGAATTCTGCTAGTAAAATTGAGAGGAAGACCAATGGATATTAACATAATTCAAGTTTATGCACCAACAAGTAATAGCGAAGAAGAAGACATTGACACTTTTTACGAGGAGCTAGAGGCGGCCATGGGACAGTGTAAATCCCAAGAAAAAACTATTATATTAGGGGATTTCAATACAAAGGTAGGAACAGCTGAAGTGCAAAATGTGACTGGGGGGCATGGCCTCGGAGAGACGAATGACAGAGGGGATATATTGGGCAAAGACACATGAAATGATTATAGGTAACACCTGGTTCAAACAACACCCTAGGCGACTATGGACATGGCAAAGCCCAGACAAAAAAGTACACAATCAAATTGATATTATACTGGTACAGAGAAGATTCAGGAATGGGCTAACATCGGTTAAAACAAGGCCAGGAGCAGATTGCAATAGTGACCATGTAACAGTAGTTGGAAAGATAAGAATAAAACTGCTGAAGGCACAGAAATCTCCAAGAAATATAAAATTAGAACTAGGTATGCTAAGAGTAGATAAACAGATGAGTGATAAGTACAGCATGATAGTACAAAATAGATATTGAGAAAATACTGGACATCCAGGAGCAGTGGGAAATGGTCAAACAATCGATTCAACAAAAATCAAAAGAAGTAATACCAGTGACTAAAAGAATCAACAAAAAGAAATGGATGACAAAAGAAATATTACAACTAATGGACGAAAGAAGAAAACATAAGAAAGAAGAACGGACATACAAAATATTGCACAAAGAGATCCAAAACAAGTGCAGTGAAGCAAAGGAAGGATGGTTAAAACAGATGTGAAGAAATGGTAAAACAACAGAAAGACTCAATTTATGCACAAACAGTTAAATGAATTAACAGGAAGAAAACAAGTCAAAGTTTCATGATGTGTGAAATCAAAGGAAGGAAATATAATAATGGGACAGGAGAAGACAATGGAAAGATGGACAGAATATATCAGTGAACTCTATGATGATGAAAGACAGAATTAAACAATTCAAATGAAGACACAGGACCACCAATAATGCAGAGTGAAGTGGCAATTCAACACATGAAAAGAGGCAAAGCTCCAGGTCCTGAAAATATAACAATCGAAGAGATAAATGCATTAGGAGAGCTGAGAGTACACGTCATAACAAAATTACTCAATGACATATATAACACAGGACTCATACCCGAAGAGCTACTAAAATCTATCTTTGTAGCCATACCGAAGAAGTCATGCGCCACTGATTGTGAAGACCATCGCACTATTAGTCTCATGAGCCATATGACTAAAATATTACTAAGAATAATCATGAGACATGTAAGGAACAAAAGAAAACCAGAAATAAGTGAGGAACAATGTGGATTTGTGGAAGGAAAGGGCACCAATAATGCAATATACATCTTAAGAACATTGATAGAACAATCTATATATGTGCTTTATAGACTACACGAAAGCATTTGACAAGGTAAAGGATGTGGAAATAATCAATATCCTGGAGAAATTAAACATTAATGGCAAGGATCTGCGAATCATAAAAAACATGTACTGGCAACAAACAGCAGCTATACGAATTAACAACCAAACAGGACAATTCCAATATATAAAACAAGGAGTCAGACAAGGCTTTGTTTTGTCACCGGATTTGTTTTCACTTTACAGTGAATATATTATGAGATCAATAGTAGACAGAAAAGGAATTGAAGTCAACGGTCACAACATAAATAATTTGCGATATGCGGATGACACAGTCTTAATAGCAGAGACAGAGAACGAACTACAAGAAATGATAGACATAATAGTAAAAGAAAGCAACAAGAAAGGTCTCAGTCTGAATAGTAAGAAAACAGAAGTAATGGTTATATCGAAGAAACAACCATCACCATCATAAAAGTAAGCGAGGCAAATCTGAAACAACTGCAACGTGTCAAATACTTGGGTACAATAATAACATCAGATGGGAAATGCACCACAGACATATAAAGCAGAATAGCTCAGGCCAAAATAGCATTTCAGAAAAGAAAAATATCAACAAATCTATGTCAATAAAAATGAGAAAGAGTTAATCGGTACTATATAGAACAAATTCCGACCTATGGAAGCGAATCATGGACAGTAGACAAACAAATGAAAAGACGATTAGAGGCCACAGAGATAGGATTTCTCAGAAGAATGTTGAAAGTTCCCTGGACAGCTAAAAAGACCAACGAGGAAGTCCTCAAAGAGGCCAACACAAAAAGGGAGCTCTTAAAAAACATCATAAAGAAGCAATCAACATTTTTCGGGCACATCATGAGAAGAGGAAAGTTGGAATACTTGGTTACAACTGGCAAAATAAAAGGAAAGAGAGATCGCGGACGACAAAGAGAGAAAATACTGGATAGCTTGGTGTCATGGCATGGAAAACAGTCAACAACAGAACTGATACGATGCACTCTAGATAGAAGATTGTGGAGGGACATGATCACCTACGCCAACCGTAAGGGCACATGATGATGATGAGTGTAGCAATAAGCCATCAAAATATATAAACAATAGTATTGCCACTTTCAAAGGAGAACCATCGAAATTTTGAAAGTGGATAGAAGGTATAGAAAATTTAGTCCACTTAACTACAAATAAAGAACTATAGCTCGTTTCAAATCACTTGCCCAACTTCAAAACGCTATTGCTCAGTAACCGTTTGTTAAAAACTGTTGAACTTTTCCAAATGTTATTAGAATGCAAAAGACCCTTTAAATGTATATTTAACAAATATCTTGCAGCTGCAGTTTTCTTAAAGCGGCGAATTTCTTTGATGTTTGTCAAAATTGTAAATTGTGAACCCCTAAATAATAGAAATTACCGTAGTTGCTGGTCTATGATTAATTTTCACTAGGTAAAGGCGTGGCCGTAATGGGGAAATACCAGGATTGGTATTGTCTTCTCAGTTCGAGGACGGACGATAATATCAAGGTATACCTGTATGTCCAATTTTCATAGTTGTGTGGTCCTGAAAAGGACCGTTTGTTGAACTAATTTAAGGTAATATAGGGGCCAACATTGTGGGGGCTATATACTTTCATTCTGAATCAGACGAGTCTAAAAGATTAATAACTGTTTGGGGTTGAACATTCCACAAACCATCATTTTTCCAATATTCCTCTTCCTGTTTTAAGACGTGGTCTTCACATTTAGCCCAATAATCTTTGTCTATATTTAATAAAGCGAGATTAGCAAGAGTCTTTACATCACATATTTTGAATGTTGTATTTTCATCTGCCACTTGTCCTTTTAATTTTGCCCAGATTAGTTCTATTGGATTTAAATGAGCATGGTAAGGTGGCAGCCTCAAACTTATATGATCGTGCTCTTGGATAATCTTATCTATTTGAAAAATCTTTGTCCTTTGTTTTTGCTTTACTAGAGATAGTAATTCAGGTTTTAAGTACATGTTATTAAATTGTATGTGCTCCTTTGTGAGCCATATCTTAATAGCATCTTTTGTACTGGATGACGTCGGGACTTTATCTTCAAGTGCAACAATGTTGTGGTACGCTGCATTGTCCATTATTAGGCAAGATGGTCGATCTAGTGATGGGAGAACAGAATTTTCAATCCAATGTCTAAATATGTGACCATTCATCTCAGAGTGATAATCCCGATTGTCTATGGATTTTTAAAGAAAAATGAGCTCTGCATTCTGTATTAGTCCATGTTGTCGACTACCTGCATGAGCAATTAGCAAGCGCTGTCCTTAGCTGCTAGGTATTAATCTCTTAATCTTTCCATCTGATGACTGCCATTCCCTTTGGTTAGTGTGGTGAGCATTGATCCATGTTTCATCCAAGTACACAATATCATAACCTTGCTTGCGCACCTCTTTTACTTCACGTAAGTACTTGCTTCTCATGACTACTATATGTGGCTTCTCACAGATGATGTTTCGTCCATTGGAATACTTTCTGAATGTAAAGCCTGCAGCTCTCACATTCCTCCATAATGTAGACTTTAATATTTCAATACTGTTGTTCTTTTTCAGCGAAATTTTTAATTTTCTTATTGTAACAGTTTCATTCATACCCAACATTTTGCGAATTTCACTTCTAATAAGTTCACTGTCGAAATTATCCAACATTTTTGCTCTTCCTTATGATTTTGTATATTTTGAACATTGACGGTCACGTGCTTGAATCCAGCGATTAAATGACCGTTTAGATAAATCCAAAATGTGTCTTGTCCTATTCTCAGGGTTTTCTAAAGAATGAAATAATCTTCCTCGTTTAGCCTCTTTGCAAAAATAGTCATACATTTTTATTGCGATGTTTTGTAAACTGCAGAATTTCATTTTAAGACTCATGATAAATGTTATCGTTCTACGTCTACACCTATGAATGAACGGAAATGGAACACACAATTTCTCAAGTGTCTAATTGTGTCAAAAAACCACCACGCGAAAGCGTGCAAACACGTCAATTTTACCGTGTATGGATTTTTATTCGCTATTTTTAACTTAAAATACTGTAAACATTAAGTTTTGACTACATCAATGGGTCGTTATAAATTTATATAAATCAAATAAGCAACAATAATAACCAAATGTTTTTTTAAAATGAAATTATAGCTTGTTTCATAACTAGTGCCCAACTTTAAAAATCGATAGCTTTTTAACCGCTTGTTGTAAGATATTCAAAATTTGCATGTAAAGTTATAATGATTAGAACCCAACAGGGAATTAATTTCATAAAAAAACATTTGGTTATTATTGTTGCTTTTTTTTAGGCATCCCCGTAGCAAAAAATTATTTGAAAAGCACGTTTATAAATGTTACACCCTGATAATTTTTTAATTGATACGCCTATGAAACTGTTTGAAAAATAACATGTAACCTCTATGCATACCTATACTATATTTAGGCATCCCCGTAGCAAAAATTTACTTAAAAATCACTTTTATTAATTTCTACCCCCTCAATATTTTGATGGATACGCATATGAAGCTGTTAAAAAAAAAAGTAACCCCAAGGCTTACCTCAAACTTTATTTTAGGCATCCCTGTAGCAAAAGTGTACTTAAAAATAAACCACTTTTATTAATTTTACCCTTAGACCATTTTGAAGGAAACGCCTATGAAACTCCTTAAAATATAAATTTAACTTCTATGCTTACCTTAACCTTCATATTAGACATCATCATAGGAAAAATTTACTTTAAAATCACTTTAATGATTTTTTACCCCTTCATCATTTTTTTTAGGCATACACCTATGAAACTGTTTTTTAAAAAAAATTACCTCTAGGCTTTTCTTAAACTCCATATCAGACATCCCTGTACCAAGATTTTGAATAAAATTCACTGTTATGAAATTTACCCGCAGCCATTGTTTTAAAGATACGCCATGAAACTGATAAAAAATAAAATTTAACCTCTAGGCTTACCTCAAACTTTATTTTAGGCATCACCGAAGCAAAATTTACTAATCATTTTAATGAATTTATCCCCACCATTTTTGAGTGATACGCTTCTGAAACTTTTTTAAGAAATAAAATTTAATCTCTAGGCTTACCTCAAACTTTATTTTAGGCATCCCTGTAGCAAAAGTGTACTTAAAAATAAACCACTTTTATTAATTTTACCCTTAGACCATTTTGAAGGAAACGCCTATGAAACTCCTTAAAATATAAATTTAACTTCTATGCTTACCTTAACCTTCATATTAGACATCATCATAGGAAAAATTTACTTTAAAATCACTTTAATGATTTTTTACCCCTTCATCATTTTTTTTAGGCATACACCTATGAAACTGTTTTTAAAAAAAAAATTACCTCTAGGCTTTTCTTAAACTCCATATCAGACATCCCTGTACCAAGATTTTGAATAAAATTCACTGTTATGAAATTTACCCGCAGCCATTGTTTTAAAGATACGCCATGAAACTGATAAAAAAATAAAATTTAACCTCTAGGCTTACCTCAAACTTTATTTTAGGCATCACCGAAGCAAACATTTACTAATCATTTTAATGAATTTTATCCCCACCATTTTTGAGTGATACGCTTCTGAAACTTTTTTAAGAAATAAAATTTAATCTCTAGGCTTACCTCAAACTTTATTTTAGGCATCCTCGTAGCAAAAAAATTATTTGAAAAGCATGTTTATAAATGTTACACCCTGACAATTTTTTAGGGATACGCCAATGAAACTGTTTGAAAAATAACATGTAACCTCTATGCATGCCTCAAACTTTATTTTAGGCATCCCGTAGCAAATATTTACTTAAAAATCACTTTTATGAATTTTTACCTCTTGATCATTTTTTCTGGATACGCCTATGAAACTGTTTGAAAAATAACATGTAACCTCTATGCATTCCTATACAATATTTTAGGCATCCCCGTAGCAAAAATTTACTTAAAAATCACTTTTATTAATTTCTACCCCCGCAATATTTTTGATGGATACGCATATGAAGCTGTTAAAAAAAAGTTAACCTCAAGGCTTACCTCAAACTTTATTTTAGGCATCCCTGTAGCAAAAGTGTACTTAAAAATAAACCACTTTTATTAATTTTACCCTTAGACCATTTTGAAGGAAACGCCTATGAAACTCCTTAAAATATAAAATTTAACTTCTATGCTTACCTTAACCTTCATATTAGACATCATCGTAGCAAAAATTTACTTTAAATCACTTTAATGATTTTTTGCCCCTTCATCATTTTTTTAGGCATACACCTATGAAACTGTTTTTAAAAAAAAATTACCTCTAGGCTTTTCTTAAACTCCATATCAGACATCCCTGTACCAAGATTTTGAATAAAAGTCACTGTTATGAAATTTACCCGCAGCCATTGTTTTAAAGATACGCTTATGAAACTGATAAAAAATAAAATTTAACCTCTAGGCTTACCTCAAACTTTATTTTAGGCATCACCGAAGCAAAAATTTACTAATCATTTTAATGAATTTTATCCCCACCATTTTTGAGTGATACGCCTCTGAAACTTTTTTAAGAAATAAATTTAATCTCTAGGCTTACCTCAAACTTTATTTTAGGCATCCTCGTAGCAAAAAAATTATTTGAAAAGCATGTTTATAAATGTTACACCCTGACAATTTTTTAGGGATACGCCAATGAAACTGTTTGAAAAATAACATGTAACCTCTATGCATATCTCAAACTTTATTTTAGGCATCCCGTAGCAAATATTTACTTAAAAATCACTTTTATGAATTTTAACTCTGTCCATTTTTGATGGATAGGCCTATGAAACAGTTTAAAAAATAAATGTATCCTCTAGGCTTGCCTCAAACTTCATATTAGACATCATCGTAGCAAAAATGTACTTAAAAATCACTTTTATGAATTTTTACCTCTTGATCATTTTTTTCTGGATACACCTATGAAACTGTTGAAAAAATACATTTAACCTCTAGGCTTTCCTAAATCTTCATATTGGACATCACCGTCGCAAGATTTTGAACAAAAATCACTTTTATTAATTTTACTCTCAGACATTTGTTTATGGATACGACTATGAAATCACTAAAAATAGTAAATTTACACGCTAGGCTTTCCCGAAACTTCACACATATACACAGATGGCTCTGCTACAAGCGCCATCAGAAATTGAGGTGGAGGTGTGTTCTTGAAGCTGAACAACCAAGAAGAGATCACCAAGTCAATAGCTGCTGGGAAAGTGTCAAACAACTTTAAAGCAGAAACTGAAGCCCTCAAAGACGCTGCAAAACTGGATATCCAACACAAAAATAGCATGCACAAGATATTGGTGATACTGACTGATGCACTCTCAATCCTAACAGCTCTAAAATCCTCAGGAATAGTGAGCTAAATGACTTGAGAACCAACCTTACCAGATGTACAATAACTTCCAGAGATTGGTCATCCAGTGATTACCATCACACTGTAATATATACGGAAACGAACGTGCAGACAGATTAGCTAAAGAGAGAGGAAGATTACCACAAGAGAACCATCTGGTAAGCTACGATGAAGTCAAATCCATCATTAAAGGAAAGTATAATGAAAAATGGAAACAAGAACACTCAAAGTATAACGAGATGGATGGATACCCCAACTATCAAGGAGGGATAAAGTCATCATACTTCGCCTACGTACTGGCCACAACAGAATGAGAAACCACATGTTCACTAAACTCAAATTAGAAACTACCAGCCAGTGCCACTGTACCCTGGATAACATGACAACAAAACATGTTCTACAGGATTGAATCTTACGTCAAAGGACAGCTCTCTGCGAGCATGAATGCGTCATACATTTCACTACAGAATCCCGACAGTAGGGACCAACAATAACAGCATTACAACACATAATAGAAGCTCAACGAGCCAAGTGAATGAACTAATACAAAAATCGCCGCCGTAGTATTTATTTATCAAGCCAGCTATCAAAATTATTTAAAAAGTGTTGTCAAAGTATATCAAGAAAATACGAATTATATTAACAGTATAAATGCTGATATTGTATCTAACTTACGAAGTAAATCAAGTAGCACAGAAGTCACGTTCAATGCAAGGAATACGCAAGTTATATACATATTCAAGTTAACTGATCACGGGAAATTGGAAAATCTAATTCAAGAAGCAGAACGGATAAACATAGATATTTTAGGCATATCAGAGACAAGATGGAAAGAATGTGGGTACATAGAGGACGAAAAATATACTTTTATATACTCAGGAAACACAACAGAACATCAAAGAGGGGTAGGAATACTAATAAAAAGGGAGCTACAAAAATAAATAAGTACCCACTGGACATACAATAATAATGATAATAATAATGATAAGATTATACTACTCAAGATGAAAGCAAAACCATTCGACATTGCAATAATACAGACGTACGCACCTACTCAAGACTACACAGATGAGCAAATAGAGGCATAGTATGAAGACCTAAATAAAGTTATGCAAGTGAAATCTTCGGACATCTTGATTGTAATGGGTGACATGAACGCTAAAGTAGGAAAAGGCAGATATAAGACCATTATAGGAAACCACAGTTTAGGAAAAAAGAAATGACAGAGGAGAACGATTAATACAATTCTGTGAAGAAAACAGGCTAATAATATGCAACACCTTCTCTGAGCAAGAGAAAAGGACACTATACACATGGAAATGCCCTGGAGATAAGAAGAGGAATCAAATAGATTAGATAATGATAAAAGAAATGTTCCGTAACAGCGTAAAGAAAGCCAAAACATATCCAGGAGCAGATATTAATTTAGATCACTATCCTGTAATGATTAAAATGAAAATCAAACTAAAGAGAAACAAGCAAAAGTCTAATTCATCAACAATACCACCAGATATAACAGCTTTAAATCAAAAACATATTAAAGATACATATACAATACAAGTAAAGAACACATGTCCGAACCTGCTAGAAGAAGGAACTGAATAATACAGAAGAGAAAATCCTGATGAAAAAGTAACAACCAAATGGCAATGCATAAAGAAAAGCATGCAAGAAACCTGCGACACCTTACACAAAAATACAAAAATGAATAAATGACAACATCTTAGAGAAAAATGGAAGAAAGGAGACAAGCGAAGAACACTGCCCAATACAATAAAATAGATAATGAAATACGCAAAATGTACAAAAAGGTAAAAGAAGACTGGTTCAGCCAAAAATGTATAGAAATAGAAACTATGGAAAGCAAACAAGACTTAAGTGGAATGCACATAGAAATAAACCAATATATGCCTTCTTCATAAACTACACCAAAGCTTTTGACGGAGTACACCACAAACAACTTATAGAATGCCTAAAAGAGATACATCTAGATGACATGGACATGCGACTAATATGTAATCTATACTGGGAGCAAACAGCAAAAATAAAATGTAACAAAGAGAACTCTACATCCATTGATATAAAAAGAAGAGTAAGACGCATCCTATCACTAAGCTTGTTCAATCTATACACTGAGCAAATCTTTAAAAAACATCTGAGAGATGCCAGCCTACACATTAATGGAAAGATAATCAATAACCTAAGATATGCTGATAATACTGTACTACTAGCTAAAAGTCCTAAAATCTACAACAATTACTTAATGAAATAAACATGACAAGCAAAAAATATGGACTAGATATGAATATCAAAAAAACTAAAACTATGATCATAAACAAAGAAAATTCTCAAGACCTACAATTAAATATCACAGTTGAGAGAATACATCTGGAGACAGTCCAGAGCTACAACTACTAAGATGAAGTCTTAAAACAACTAAAAATGAAAAGAAAACTACTAAACACAATTCAAACAAGACAAATGCGATTTTTAGGCCATGTTAAAAGACACAACAATAAAAGTAATCGTGCAGGAGAAAATACAAGGTAAAAGAGAAAGAGGCAGACCAAGACTAACATGGACGTGTAACATCAAAAGATGGACAAACCAGCCTATGACAACCTGCACCATCAAAGCAAGAGGCAGAGCAGAATGGTGCTCCATGATAGCCAAACTTCGATGCGGAGATGGCACTCGATGATGATGATGAACTGATCACGGACTCAAAATAGCAAGTTATCATGAAAGCTTAAGACAAAGCGTGCTCAAGTTGTTGTGACAAGTCAAATTGATGTGAACAATAAGTTCACAACTAAAGAATTCAAGTTACTTCAGCGCGTCGTGTCACGAGAAACTCCCGAATATTGCAAGACAACAGAGCACGTTTAAGATTGAAATCGTCATTTGTCAATTAGCTACGACAAATCCAGGTTAACTAGGGTACAGTGTGACATTGTGAGATCGTCGAACTTAAAACGTAGTGTCTGGAGAGACATTCGTGTAATCACGTGACCGTGTAAGTGTAACCTACTTCTGGCTTAAGAAACATAAACATCGAGTGTGTTCTTTCATTTTCCAAGGATTATTAAGTATGAATTACTTACTTAGTTAATTATATTTATGAATTGATTGATTGACCTTTTGAATTGATTGTTGAAATGGAACTTAATGAATTGTTATTGTTTGGTAGAATACACGCGCTATAAAATAGTATTTAATTGAATTGTCATCAAACAGGTCGAGGATTTACCAACGCTGGCGAGGAGTAGTTTACCTGTGCCTACGTCATACAGGGGCACATTCTCGTGTATTTTCACACTCCACAGGAAATGTAGGGAACAGAAGTTAAGGGGATAACCATTCATGTCATTTGTGTAAATGGAAGGGCTGCTGTCCCCAGGATCCCCACCTCACTAGGACTAATGCCCTAGGCTAGAGCTGCCTAGCTAGTGGAAACTAGCCCAGATTCAACAGCACACAGACGTGCCGATTGCAATCTCGGCACTAAGAACATCGGGTGTTACCCTAGTCCGACCACGCATCTTCCACCCCCCCAATTTTTCTGTTCAAACTTTGACATAATGGGAGGTAGCAAAGCAGTACCCAAAGACTACTGTGTCACGTAGCCGACGTGACACAGTCTGTGTTGCTAGAGCAGGCAACACGGCTTTGCACCTAGGACAAGGTTTATAAGCCTTGCGTCTTAGCCAAAGAGAAAAATTGGGCAGTTGGTTTATAAATATTCACTAGAATTTCATAAACCCGGCCACTGAAAACTACATACAAAATAGTTAACTATATAAATCTCTTGCTATTGTAATTTTTTTAGAGTACCAACATTTTGCATATCATTTAAAAAAAATATTTCTTAAAGATGTTTATGTTTAAATATATAAAAACATATTTGGCAATGTGTCTTACAATGCACTAAAAATAAATCTTATCAATCAAAGTGTATGTGCTTTTAATTTATGATGCAACTAAAAATATTACTTTCATATGAATTTTTTAAAGTATTATTGTCCTTGTTTATTAAGGGAAGCCACTACAAAACTGTAAATTTTCGTACAGTACAAGTTATTGTTCCTAGGGGTAATTCATTTTACCTTTTAGACAGTTAGTAATATTCTCTAAAGTATTAATCATTAGACATGTTCAGCAATGCATATAGATTTAAATTAATACGATACATAAATGTGCTTCTAAGTTTTGTGCAAATTATACGAAATTAATTCAGTTAAATGGTAGCAATTTAAAATTATCAAGTATGCATAAAATTCAATTAGTACTCCACAATTTTTCTCTAAAAGGTGTTCGATGTAAACAATATATTAATCATTAGACGTGTTCAGCAATGCATATAGAATTATATTAAGGTAATTGATAAATGTGTTTCTAAGTTTTGTGCAAATTATAGAAAATTAGTTTGTTTTTAAATGATGGCAATAAAATTATCATGTTAGTCATATCTCATGATAATATCTATTATATATTTCATTTTCATCTTATCCCCACAAAATGCAGGGTATGTGATCAAAATCAAATCATATTTTCAAGAATATAGAGGTCATATCATTTCAGGTTCTCTAACAAAATAACTTAGAATATCATCAAGTAGTGATTATCATGAGTCCTATAAACATTGATGCATTGTTCCAGTTACTTTAATCTCAATTTTTAGACTGAAAATGAAAAAAATAAAAAATTAAGTAAGTTTGCTGCAGGTAAAAAAATATATATTAATACGATTATAATATCATTCTAATATTACAAATAATAATAATTACCCTAAGTTACTAAATTGTTATTTTAAGTTAATAAAATTAAATGAAATCAGTAATATTAATAGCCCTCTCACTCACACATTTATTTTGCAGTCACAATAAAGTGAAATTCTGGTTAAAATGGAATAGAAGTTGTACCTTATAGACATAAGAAATTATAGTTATAATGTAAATAAAAGAGAAACATTTCTTGAAAAAATAAAGATATAATAATTTTAGTACAAAACGGTAAAACAAGCTGTTCTCTTTGTTTGTTGAATAAAACAGAAAGTACTTTAATTTAGTTATTATTTCTAATCATTGTGTTCTTTTTATTGTTTTACAGTTTCTCACAACCATATTTGGTTTGGAAATCTTCAGTGGAATGATTTAGGACATTATTAAAAATAAAATAAAGAAAGGAGTTTACAGTGATCTGGAGAAATTAAAACAGGGTATAGTCATCATCATCAAGTAGGTGATCTTGTCTCTCCACAACATTTGATCTTGATAATTATTTATAATTTCTGTTGTTGACCTCCTGTAAAGCTATTCTCTTAAGCTGTCTGGTATCTTTTCTCTTTGCTTTCCTCTATCTCTTTGACCCTCAATTTTCCCAGTTGTTACAATATATTCCAGCTGTTCACCTCTCATTACAAAAAATGATGATTGTTTCATCCAAATATTGGAAATTAGCTCTCTTTTTGCTTTGGCCTCTTTCTGAATGTTTTCATTACCCTTCTTAGCTGTCCATAGTATTCTCAACATTCTTCTGTAAATCCACATTTCTACAGACAAATGATATTCTTGTCTCTTGTCCTATTGTCTATGATTCACATCCATATGTTAAGACTAGCTATACATAACATTTAAGAACTCTTTTTCTTGTTTCTATTGTCAAAAATGGATTGCATGGTATCTTCCTCATTTTTTTAAAGCTGCCTTTGCCTGAGCCATTCTGCATCTCATCTCTGTTGTACATCTACCAACTGAGGTGAAAATTGTTCCTCGAAATTTAAATTAATTTACCTGTTTTAATATTTTTCACTAGTCTTTATTGTACATTGTGCTGAATATTTTTCCTTGTTGTTACCATTACTTCGGTTGTTTTTTCTATTAAGGCTGGATCTTTGATTTTATCTTTCCTTCACTATAATGTCTAACAATTCGTGTAACTTATTTTCACTCTTAATGATTAAAACTGTATCATCAGCAACCGTAGATTATTTATATTATGACCTCTGATTGTTCCAGGTGTGCCCCTTCTGGATCTTAAAATAATCTCACTATAAATATTAAACAAATCTAGTGACAGCACACAACAATATATTTTCTCTACTCATTAAATGACGTTTCTTAATATTGGAAATTAGTTCTCATTTTGCTTTGGCCTCTTTCAAAACGTTTTCATAACTCTTAACTGTCCATGGTATTCTCAACATTCTTCTGTAAAACTACATTTCTACAGACTTCAGTGATTTCCTTGTCTGTTGTCCTATTATTGTCCATGATTCACATCATCATTCAGATGTTAAGACTGGCTATACATAACATTTCAAGAACTCTTTTTCCTGTTTCTATTGTCAAAAGTTGATTGCATAGTATCTTCCTCATATTTTGGACAGCTGCTGGACCCTAGCCACAAAAATTAACTGTTTCTGGTATTTTCCAATGTTTTCTCATGTTTTAATTATTTTATTTTAAATCTATGTTTAGTAAATTGTCGTGTTTAGTTTGGATTTCGTAATGTAGATTGGTATTTAATATTTAAACCGACGGTTTAATTTGATAGTTGATTCAGTCATCGTAAGTTACGATCGTCTCCAGTTGATTTGAATTTCTTATAGAAATTTTGTATCAAAATTTATCCTATTTCTTTTATTTTCACCAAAAATGTAGCGTCACAAATTATTTCAGTTTGGATTAACGTGCATCTTTCATTAGAAGACCTCTGGGTCTGTAATAGCCTACAACTAACCCTAACCCAAAATTTTTTTGAAAAAATAAATTTAAATTCACAAAATATAGAAACAGATTTATAATTCAAGTTTAGTATGTCGATTCTGTGAGGGGGAGATAACTCATTAGTAGAAATAATTTAGGACACTAAACACGACCTTTAATTTTTATTTTATATGGTAACACTAATACAATAGTAATTTGATTAAAAGTGCCTACAATTAATTAAATTCTCAATATTTTTTTATTATAATATATAGCTGTAAAATAAATATATGGGTGAAGTAGTCATATACGTTTGTTAAATAAATAAATGTAAAGTAGTCATATAGATTATTATAATATATAGTTGTAAAATAAATAAAAATGTAAAGTAGTCATATAGATTTTTTTTTCTTCTGCCAGCTTTCACCTCTGACGAAGTCCCTAGAGACTGGGAACTGAATTTTGTGTGTTAATGCATTTTTCCCTGGCAGCCATGTGCACAGGAATCCATCGTCACTCTGGCAGATAACTCCGTCTTCGAAGGTATTCATATATTTTTTTTCAACCATGAGTAATTGCCGTTTCAACTCAGGCCTCACTGCTGAGACCTGGGGTGGTTGCCACAGATAAATAAAAATCCCAACTGATGCAGTCAAGATTTTAACCCACAACCTCTCTGTCTTGAAGCTGGCATTTTGCCTTGAGACCAACCAGTACCCCATAAATTATTATTATAACACATATGATTTGCTGGGTCATACTCCGTCATTTTAATGCTGAAAATGAAACCCAAAAAATGTATCTGAATTCTGTCATTACATGGAGCCTTGGTGGTTGAGTGGTTAGTGTGCTTCCTGATGAGAAGGGCATGGGTTCGATCCGCAGAAGTGGTAGAATTTTTTTTTTTTTACCAACAAGGCTCCTGGATTCACCCAGCTTCTAGCAATGGGTAGCAGAGGTTTTTCTGATAAGTAAAGGTGGCTTTATGTTATACTGACCACATCACCTGAAAATGTGCCGTGGTCATAGAAAAATATTGTCACTACAACCAAATTCCCCATACTTCTAGCAAAGTAGGGGAGGGAAATTTTTTTAAAAGTATATTTTATTGTAGAGTATAGACTATAATAGATAATAGGCCATATAAAATGTTGGGTCATAGTTAGTTTTTTTTATTGAAACCGAAACTAAAAGAAAATTATCAGAACTCTATCATTACTTCTGACAAAATGAAAGAATCACAATATACCAGACTTATGTTTCTGTCCATTGTAAAACGGTATCGGGCACCGCAGATTAATGCATTTGTCTTCACTTTAAAATACTGCTCATTTTGAGAGGGACGTAAACAATAATTTTTGTCATAACTTTTCTCAATTGTATCCCTTTTATCAGTTTTATTCTTTAAATTTTTGTAACCGTGTTCAGGAAAATGTAAGTTGTAATTTTGAGACTTGACCTGCATTTTCATAATTATGGCATCAGGTGGAAAGTGGTACCAACCCAATCAGCAAATCAGCTAAATTATCAGTGACAAACAGCTGTGAAAAATGTGGGCACTAGCATGACAATCCCTAAAAGTTTGGAGAGTATCCATTATTTTTCTTATTTCCCTTTCAAATTTTTGTTTCAGGTACACATTTACAACCATCTATCATGTATATGACATGGTTCATGGAGTCAAACTCTGAGCTTAGAGAAGATTCTAAGTGAGCTTATTTCATATGGTCCCTTATGTCCTGAGATCCCAGAGAATGAGGATACGGCCTTCAAGGCTGCAAGGTTCAATGACTTTGAAACTGTAGAGAGGTGACTGCATATTGGAGTTGATGTCAATATTAAACATGTTGGTAAGTCTATAGAACAGATCCTGTCCTATCCATGGAATCATTGTAGTGGGGGCTCTCTGCATCCACTCCACCAGTCAAAAAGATAACTAATCAGATCTAACACAATGAGCCAGCTGTGACGGTTTCAGTCATGACCGATCAGATCTGACACCATGAGCCAGCTGTGACGGCCTCAGTCATGACCAATCAGATCTGACACCATGAGCCAGCTTTGACGGTTTCAGTCACGACCGATCAGATCTGACACCATGAGCCAGCTGTTACAGCCTCAGTCATGACCAATCAGATCTGACACCATGAGCCAGCTATTCTAGTTGTAGAGGAGCCTGTGTGCCCATATTCCAAAGAGATGTTCTAGTTGTAGAGGAGCCTGTGTGCCCATATTCCCAAGAGATGTTCTAGTTGTGGAGGAGCCTGTGTGCCCATATTCCCAAGAGCTGTTCTACTTGTAGAGGAGCCTGTGTGCCCATATTCCCAAGAGCTGTTCTAGTAGTAGCAATGCTATCAAGGGATCACCCAAGCTGGACAGGTCATAGGGCTGGGGCCAGGAAAAGCGAGACACAAACAAGTTGAAATCAGATGCACTGGTCTACATGCCTAAAATAACAGTACATGGTAACTCTCACCATGATGAAACTTCCTGTACAGGTCTTCAACAAACACTTTTCAAGCCATCCCATCTGCTACCATCCCATTAAGATCATTCCAGGTCTTCCCCATCCTCTTCATCTCTCCTTCCACCTGTTTTCTCCAAGTATATAAAAAGCAACTTTTAATTTATCGTTTTCACAAATATTTCAGGTAAAACCTTGTGATTCTCTTATTGTTCACTTTCTGACTTTGTGAGCAAATTCTCCCAACCAAACACGTTTTAGATCAATTTTCATTTATTTTCTTGCTGTTGATTAAAAAAAAACAACAGATTCCTAAAAACGGAAAGGTCACAGTATGTTGTACCAGTTGGTAGCAAATCTTTTAAGTGGTGAAATAAATATCCAGCAGTTAACTGCTGCAGGTACCAGAAACAGTCAGCAAAATCATCCCGTTACAATTTAGTAGAATTATGAATTATGTCAGAGTTATTAATATATGATGTACATCATCTAGAAGATTATTGTTTAATGTGCATTGTACAGAAGTTTATTGTTAAATGTAGATCTTGCGGAGGATTAATTTCAATGTACATTTTGCAGAAGATTAATTTTTGATGTAAATATTTCATAAATTAATTTCTGAATTATTTCATTAATATTTTGTTCTATTTTGTATGTGTTATCAATTTTAACGCACATCATGCAGAAAATTTAATTAGTTTTAATTTTTTTACCATACATCATGCAAACAAAATAACGTCATAAATTTTTGTGAAAGATAAATTTGCTGTGTATATTTTTACAGATCATTATTTTATTATGTACATTTTAGAGACGTTTATTTTATTATCTACAGAGTATTTTTACAGAAGATTAATTTGTTATGTACATTTTAATAGAAATGTAATTAATTGGTTATGTACATTTTACAGAAGATTAATTTATGTGCCTTTTTACAGAAGCGTATTATGTTATGTACATTTTGACAGAAGATTAATTTGTTAATGCACATTTTTACAAAAGATTAATTTATGTGCTTTTTGTTTAGAATATTAATTTATTGTGTACATTAATATAGATTATTATTTATGTGCATTTTTAAGACAATTAATTTGTTACGTACATTTTGAAAGAAGCATAATTTATTTTATACATTTTGACAGAAGATTAATTTATGTACAATTTTGCAGAAGATTAATTTATGTGCTTTTTTTAGAAGACTACTTTGTTTGATACATTTTTACAGAAGCATAATTTATGTACATTTTTACAGAAGATTATGTTGTGTGCTTCTTTTGTAAGATTAATTTGTTATGTACATTTTTACACAAGCGTAATTTGATACGTACATTTTTACAGAAGCGTAATTTGTTATGCTCATATTATAGAATATTAATTTTTTTATGTATATCTTTGAGAAGATTAATTTTTATAGTAAACCTTACAAATTATTAATTTTTGATGTCTATCTTGATTCTTGATCCATATCGTTAGACATCGCATAAGGCTTGTAGTGTTTTTCACCACCTACTTCTATTCTAGGTGAGATGTTCATTCTTATCTAATGATTCTATGCCTGCCAACTTTGCTTCTCTTATAAGTGTTCTTTATGGCATATCTTTGTCGTCATATTTTTCTGTATCCTGAAATTTTCCCATAAAAAAAGCTGTTTTGGAATTCTCTTATTGTCTCTTCTCAGTACATGTCCAACATATGTCCAAGGTTTCGCCTTATGTCTTTTGGCGTGTGCTGAGACTGCTACGATGGGGATTACAGTTACCTTTCTTTGTTTGGGAGATGAGTTGGTAATTCGGATGATTCCACTGGCACGGGCGGTTGAGCAATTATGGATTTTAATTCGTTTGCTGTGATGCCGAGGCCTTCCATAACCAATAACCAATGTCCATCTTCTTTCCTTAATTTTAGATGAGATTGTTGGTTGCATGCCCATTTCTCTTATTTCAATATTAGTCTTGAATTCATTCCATTGTACACAGAGTATTTTTCTTCGGCATTTGTCTTCAAAAAGTTTTTTGTCAATCTATTTTGATGTTTTCCAGCTTTCACTTGCATAGGTAGTGTTGATAATATGTTTGAGTTGAATATTCTAAATTTGGTTTTCTTCTTTCGTATTGTTTATTTCCATATTTTGTCCAGGATATACATGTATATCTTACGTATATGTTAGAGAAGATTATTGTTTGATGTATATCTTACATAAGATTATTGTTTGATGTGTATCTTACATAAGATTATTGTTTGATGTGTATCTTAGAGAAGATAATTGTTTGATGTATATCTTACAGAAGATTCCAGTGACGGTGTGTATACCATCAAGGGCATGACCAGAATGTTGAGGCGACTGAGACAGTATTCCCTATTGCATGTCGCTGTTGTTCATGGGACAATGGGGGTATGTATTAGATAAACAGAAATAAAGTTGGTGTATTTAACTATAAATAAAATCTTTAGGTATTAACAACCTCTTCACAATACAATTTTCTTGGAATTGGACACATGATTGTTCGTGACATGTTCTTTAGCTGAAATGACCTAAGTGACTATGACTCAAAGGAGATTCTAATATGACGCAAACTAAGCCCTGCCCTGATAAAAATTCAGAAGTTTCTAACTTACATTCAGAATTGCTGTTTTCATTATCTTTTTCCGCCTTTCCGCTATAAAAATAGTTATTATTTATGTAACGCCGCTGACATTGTGGTGTCGGTTTCAGTTCATCTCGCAAATTTGCTAAAATAACAATTGTCATCCTTATAACCCAGTATTTATGGCTGTCGCTTTTACCAGCGCTGCAAACACAAAAACATAGTTCAACTTCCAAGACAAATTTCACAAAATTGAAACAGTAAAAAAAAAAATTATGGCTTTCACTTTTACTCAAAGAAATTATAAAATTATATTATTGTATAAACAAATATAGCTGTTCAGTGTTAATATGAGAGATTAAATGTCGTGAATTAAGCTGATCATAAAATATAATTAAATCACCTATGGTCACCTGTGTAGTGAGTATAAAAACACAAAAAGTAAAGGTTCCCTCCATGCCTTGCTAGATGTATGGGGAATATGGTGTTAGTGACCAAATTTTTCTATGATCACAACACATTTTTGGGTGGTGTGGTCGGTATCCCTCCAGGCCGCCTTTACTTCCCAGAAAGATCTCTGGTATCCATTTTTAGAGGCTGGGTGAACCATGGAGCCTCGTCAATCCAAAATAAAATCCGCCACTGCTGAGGATTGAATCTGAACCATTCTGTTCAGGAAGTGAGCACACTAACCACTCAACCACCAAAGCTCCACAAAAACATAGGCCTACTCCAAAATCAAATTTAACAAAATTGAAATGGCTAAAAAAAATTATGACTTTCACTTCTACCCACAGAAATGATGAAATTGTATTTCTGTATAAACAAATATAGGTGTTCAATGTTAGAGAGATTAAATGTGAATTAGGTGGATTGTAATATAAAATATATAGTCATGGTGTAATTTTTTCTGGGAGTGGCAGGCTAGACAAACATTCCGGTCAGACTTTGCAGAAGGGAATTCTGTATTTGACGTCACGGCTGAAGGAAACTACGGTGGAAGTTTTAAAGAGCGGCCATTCAGATGTGGACAATTTGCCGCTCGCAAATATTTCCCTCTGTTGATCCTGCTGCATGCGGTCAGCTGTGGGTCACTGACCGTACTTAGGTCAGTTGCTGGATCAGCGTCTTTGGCTCTGTTGATGAATTTTATGTAGAAGTATTAAAGAAAATGAGATAGGGGTGGGCACAAAGTTACTCATCTGGTAACTGAGTTAAGAGCAAACAGTTCCTGTGTCAGGATTAGCAAATGACAGAGTTGATCAAGATCCTCCCCCCCACCCTCCCAGTAGTACCTGTAGAAATAAACTAACCAATTTGGCCAAGTAAAAAGGGATCAGAAATGCTGTGCTGAGGTCAGATGTGTTAGGCTGAAAAGCACAGATATCAAAGCTTGGCCGTAAAGCTCAAAATAATACATCTACGCCCACTTAACCTTATATTACAAGACCTATCTGTGAGTGATGTTTTCATGATTTCGTCATAAAATTACTACCACTTAATTATTACATTTGGAGATCCAAAAATATTATTTTCTTTGAACTTTGCTACACAGCTTTGTGTTTACCTAAGCAGAGACATGGGAATTGGAGGCTGTAATCATTTCCTGGGTTACATTACATTCATGGAATGAAATTCGACTCCATCGTGCTGTGGCTACTGGAGGTGTTATGTTGTCTATTCAGACAGCTGCCCTAAGTCTGTTAATCCAGTTGCATGTTCAGCTTCCTCTAAGTTTTGTTTGCTGTCCATCCAGTGTTACAAAGATTTGTTTCATGTCTCACTGTTGGTCAAGGAGATTTCTCCCATCATAATAGAAAAAATTAATGTCTTAAAAAATTTCAGAAATAAAAAAAAAACAGCCAGTTTTGTATGATACCATACACATCTGAACGCCTGCTCTTTGAAACATCTACCTTAGTTTTATGCAGTCGTGATGTCAAATACGTAACTCCCTCCCACTATGTCTGACCGGAATGTTTCCAGCACGCCGCTGCTGGAAAAATTACACCTGGACTATAATTTTTATTATGATCCACTCCACGACATTTAATCTCTCATATTAGCATTTTGAATCTAGATTTTTGTATACAGCCGTAAAGTATAATCATTTCTGCGAGTAAATATGAGTCATAATTTTTTTTGACTGCTCCAATTTTTTTAAACTTATCAGGAGAAGATCTGTGTTTTTTGTGCTCATGGCATCTGTGTTCATAATAGATATTAATCATATTTTAGGATCCGCTTAATTCACGACATTTAATATATCATTAATATTTCAAATCTGTATTTGTTTATACAACAATACAACCTAATAATTTCACTGAGTAGAAGTGAAAGTCATAATTTTTGTGGCCGCTTCAATTTGTTAAATTGTATTTGAAGTTGAAACATATTTTTTGTGCTCGCTGCGTCGGTGAAAGTCATCAACACTGGGCTATTAGGTGGCAGTTGTTACTTTAGCAAATTTGTGAGATGAACTGAAACAACAGACAGGAAACTGTTGACAGCATTATATAAACAATTATTATTTTTACAGTGGCGAGGAAAGGTTCTGAATGTAGGTTTAGTGACACCAGAATTGTTGTCAGAGAGTGGGTCTTATTTGTGTCAACGTGACTTAGGTCATTTCATCTACAAAGTGTGTCCTGAACAGACGTACATCATATTTTTTATGGTCTGCACGTTTATGTCCGATCCAACATCATGGGAAACAAATCCAATACCCAAGTGTCACTGGAAGTAGAAATTAGGGGGGGGGGGGTGGTTGATGTTTGCAGGCAGCAAACTGTAAAATTTCAGCAATTTTTATTTTTGAGGTGGTAATTTTTAAGACGGTATCATAATATAGAGTTAATGTCTATCTAAGGGCAAAGGCCTGGGGCTGGGTAGTCTAGTATTAAGACCTCAGTCTCTAGACAAGAGAGAAAATATCCAAGACAAGAATGTCCGGGGATCGATTCACACTGGCTGTGAAAATTTTTTAAAATTAATATAATCTAATCCATGGCTTTACCCTCCCCTGGTCTCTGGGTAGTGTGATCCGAAGTTATTAAATAAAATTAATGTTAGACTTTAGAGGAATGAAGTTTACCATAAATGTGTGACATTAACAACCTTGATTCTTGATCCTACCAGCTTCGTCCTACAACCTATGTCAAATTTCTTTTCCTTAAATGTAGATGAGATTTTTGGTTGCATGGCCATTTCAATATTGGTCTTGAATTCATTCCATTGTAGATGAGATCTTTTGTTGCATGCCCATTCTCTTATTTCAATATTAGTCTTGAATTCATTCCATTGTAGATGAGATCTTAGGTTACATGGTCATTTCTCTTATTTCAATATTAGTCTTGAATTCATTCCATTGTACACAGAGTATTTTTCTTCGGCATTTGTCTTCAAAAGCGTTTAGTTTTCTGTCAATCTATTTTGATGTTTTCCAGCTTTCACTTGCATAGATAAGTCTTGATAATATGTTTGAGTTGAATATTCTAAATTTGGTTTTCTTGTTTTGTATTGTTTATTTCCATATTTTGTCCAGGATATACATGTATATCTTACGTATATGTTAGAGAAGATTATTGTTTGATGTATATCTTACATAAGATTATTGTTTGATGTGTATCTTAGAGAAGATAATTGTTTGATGTATATCTTACAGAAGATTCCAGTGACGGTGTGTATACCATCAAGGGCATGACCAGAATGTTGAGGCGACTGAGACAATATTCCCTATTGCATGTCGCTGTTGTTCATGGGACAATGGGGGTATGTATTAGATAAACAGAAATAAAGTTGGTGTATTTAACTATAAATAAAATCTTTAGGTATTAACAACCTCTTCACAATACAATTTTCTTGGAATTGGACACACGATTGTTCGAGACACGTCTTTAGCTGAAATGACTTAAGTCACTATGACTCAAAGGAGATCCTAATATGACGCAAACTAAGCCCTGCCCTGATAAAAATTCAGAAGTTTCTAACTTACATTCAGAATTGCTGTCTATGTAGCTTTCATTATCTTTTTCCGCATTTCCACTATAAAAATAGTTATTATTTATGTAACGCCGCTGACATTGTGGTGTCGGTTTCAGTTCATCTCGCAAATTTGCTAAAATAACAATTGTCATCCTTATAACCCAGTGTTTATGACTGTCACTTTTACCAGCGCTGCAAGCACAAAAATATAGTTCAACTTCCAAGACAAATTTCACAAAATTGAAACAGTAAAAAAAATTATGGCTTTCACTTTTACACACAGAAATTATCAAATTATATTTTTGTATAAACAAATATAGGTGTTGAATGTTAATATGAGAGATTAAATGTTGTGAATTAAGCTGATCATAAAATATAATTAAATCACCTATGGTCACCTGTGTAGCGAGTATAAAAACACAAAAGTAAAGATTCCCTCCATGCCTTGCTAGATGTATGGGGAATATGGTGTTAGTGACCACATTTTTCTATGACCACGGCACATTTTTGGGTGGTGTGGTCGGTATCCTGCCAGGCCGCTTTTACTTCTCAGAAAGATCTCTGGTATCCATTTTTAGAGGCTGGGTGAACCATGGAGCCTCATCAATCCAAAATACAATCAGCCACTGCTGATGATCGAATCTGAACCATTCTGGTCAGGAAGTGAGCACACTAACAATTCTACCACCAAGGCTCTACAAAAACATAGGCCTACTCCAAATAAAATATTAACAAAATTGAAATGGCTAAAAAAACGATGACTTTCATTTCAACGCACAGAAATTATGAAGTTGTATTTCTGTATAAACAAATATAGGTGTTCAATGTTAATTAGAGAGATTAAATGTGAATTAGGTGGATCGTAATATAAAATATATAGTCAGGTGTAATTTTTTCTGGGAGTGGCAGGCTAGACAAACATTCCGGTCAGACTTTGCAGAAGGGAATTCTGTATTTGACGTCACGTCTGAATGAAACTACGGTGGAAGTTTTAAAGAGCTGCCATTCAGATGTGGACAATTTGTTGCTCCCAAATATTTCCCTCTTTTGATCCTGATGCATGCAGTCAGCTGTGGGTCACTGACTGTACTTAGGTCAGTTGTTAGATCAGCGTCTTGGGCCCTGTTGATGAATTTTATGTAGAAGTATTAAAGAAAATGAGATAGGGGTGGGCACCAAGTTGCTCATCCGGTAACTGAGTTAAGAGCAGACAGTTCCTGCATCAGGATTAGAGTAAATGACAGAGCTGATCAAGATCCTACCCCCCCCCCCCCCCCCCCCCCCCCCAAAGTAGTGCTTGTAGAAATAAACTATCCAGTTTGGCCAAGTAAAAAGGGACCAGAAATGCTGTGCTGAGGTCAGATGTGTTAGGCTGAAAGGCACAGATGCTTGGCTGTAAAGCTCAAAAAAAATACATCTATGCCCACTTAACCTTAGATTACAAGACCTATCTGTGAGTGATGTTTTCATGATTTCGTCATAAAAATTACTACCACTTGATTATTACATTTGGAATTCCAAAAATATTATTTTCTTTGAACTGTTGCTACACAGCTTTGTTTACCTAAGTAGAGTCATGGGAATTGGACGCTGTAATTATTTCCTGGGTTACATTAAATTTATGGAATGAAATTCGACTCTATCGTGCTGTGGCTACTGGAGGTGTTATGTTGTCTATTCACACAGCTGCCCTAAGTCTGTTAATCCAGTTGCATGTTCAGCTTCCTCTAAGTTTTGTTTGCTGTCCATCCGGTGTTACAAAGGTTTGTTTCATGTCTCACTGACGGTCAAGGAGATTTCTCCCATCATAATAGAAAAATTGTCTTAAAAATTTCAGAAATAATTAAAAAAACAGCCAGTTTTGTATGATACCATACACATCTGAATGCCCTTTCTTTGAAACATCTACCTTAGTTTTATGCAGTCGTGATGTCAAATACGTAATTCCCTCCCACTAAGTCTGACCGAAATGTTTCCAGCGCGCCGCTGCTGGAAAAATTACACCTGGACTATAATCTTTATTATGATCCACTCCACGACATTTAATCTCTCATATTAGCATTTTGAATCTAGATTTTTGTATACAGCCGTAAAGTATAATCATTTCTGCGAGTAAATGTGACAGTCATAATTTTTTTGACTGCTTCAATTTTTTTAAACTTTTCAAGAGATGTGTTTTGGTGCTCGTGGCGTTTGTGTTCATAAATTGATATTAATCATATTGTACAATCCGCTTAATTCACGACATTTAATCTCTCATATTAACATTTCAAATCTGTATTTGTTTATACAACAATACAACCTAATAATTTCAGTGAGTAGAAGTGAAAGTCATAATTTTTGTGACCGCTTCAATTTTGTTAAATTTGCATTTGAAGTTGAAACATATTTTTTGTGCTCGCTGCGTCGGTGAAAGTCATCAACACTGGGCTATTAGGTGGCAGTTGTTATTTTAGCAAATTTGTGAGATGAACTGAAACAACAGACAGGACACTGTTGACAGCATTATATAAACAATTATTTTTTTTACAGCAGGGAAAGGTTCTGAATGTAGGTTAGAAACACCAGAATTGTTGTCAGAGAGTGGGTCTTATTTGTGTCAATGTGACTTAGGTCATTTCAGCTACAAAGCATGCCCCGTACAGATGTGCATCATATTTTGTTATGGTCTGCACGTTTATGTCCGATCTAACATCAATGGAAACAAATCCAATACCCAAATGTCACTGGAAGTAAGAATTAGGAGGGGGGGGGGGGGGTTGGTGGTGTAATGGTAGTGATGTCTGCAAGCAGCAAACTGTCAAATTTCAAGAATTTTTATTTTTGAGGTTGTAATTTTTACGACAGTATCATAATATAGGGTTAATGTCTAAGGGTAAAGGACTATCAGCTCATTTGAGTAATGGGGTAAAAACAAGAATGAGAAAAAAAGATTGGCGTATGAATAAATGGAAAGAAGTAATGGCAGGTGTTTGAAAGTAAAGATTTCAAAAGATAGCCAGTGTAGATTTGAGAAAAAAAAAATTATCTTTATGACACATATTACCATTGCTGGTGTATGTTGGAGGGGCTCATGATAGAAACAGAGAGATAAAGGCCACTTGGTCAAGAAGTCGTCATAACGTGTGAGAATAAAAAGTTTTATTTCACCCCTGATAAAAAAAATCCTTTCTATCTACTGCAGGTTTCAAACACAGCACGCAGGCTTTTCAGCCAGTGAAATAGTGGATTTTGGTGCACAGCCATGTGCTTTTCAGGACTGAATAGGTAAATCTGGAATAGAAAGACAGCGTAGATCAAAGAGAATATTTGTGAGAAATCTAAAAAATGTTCAAATTGCTGATGTTTACGAATAGACTCAAGGTGTAACAAAGCTTGTCAGATCATCAGTCGCATATCACCACTGCTGTTCAACATGGAAATAAGTAGAGGCTAAACGGGCACTATACAATGTTCATCCCAATGTTGTGCTAACAATGCCAGTCCTGGACCCTAGATGCAAGATCAATTTTAAAAATAACTACTAAAGATATGAAATGTGTTAGACGAATGACAAGAAACAGCCTGAGAGCTTAGATCAGAAACAAAAAAACATGAAAAAAGCTAGAAATAATTCCTGCCATAGGATACATAAAGAAACAACAGATAAAATGGTTTGACCATGTGATAAGACAGAAAGACCAAAACACAACATATTAAGCCTTCAATAAATGTTATGAGAACATCAGACCCAAGGGCTGACCATGAGGATAAATGGATTGATGGAATATTAAAAATACAATGAAACATAACAGCAGGAGAGACCAGCAGAGGGGTTAAAGACCACAAAATATATCCCCTCGACTCTAAAGGCAATGAGGAAGGAAAGAAGAAGATAAAGGTACTGTACAAGACTTGAATCGGCATCTTACTACATGAGTTTTCACCCATATGTGCTTGGCCGTCTATCCATAAGTGTTCTGAGATTTCTGGATAGCGTCGCTTCTGGCACTGAAACACACGATGCGAGGTAGCAATCCTCACCTTCCCAGGGTACAGTCCTGGTAGCCATTTGTGTCAGCGACAGGGTCAGCTGCGAGGATATTTTTTTCCAACCACAAGTACAATTCACACTGTTTCCAGCGAGAATTGAACACGGGTTGTCCAAACATCGGTCGCCCAGTCGGGTGGTTTTTCCAAATAGGCTACCAAAGCTCCCTAGAAGAATATGATTTTGAGAAATATGATTCTCAGGGTTCCATGACATTGACACATATCATGACTTGTTTTCACAGACAATACAGCTACTTCTCTCCCACGGAGCTAATGTGAACATAACGGACTAGAATCATGTGTCACCTCTGTCACTGGCTGTAGCCATACAACAACCAGATGTAGTTAAACTTCTTATTGAAAAAGGTCAGTCAATTTCTAACAAATTATTAGAAGAGACTGATCAGATTCAAACATATTTGTTTTTTACATGCCAACTTTATATCTCTGAAGTCCACAGGGACTGAATATTTGTATGCATATCACTATTTTTTCTATTTTTTCACTCCGGTAGCCATATGCTTAAGTGCCTCTCTCCATATAGGCAGCCATTCTCCAACTTTAGAGGTACTTTCATTTTTAATCTTAAAAAATTTGCTGTTTTTGGATGTATTTTGTCCTAATGGTTTTAGCCCATGCAGTGGTTATTTTCAACCTACTCCTTTCCAATGTTCTGTCAATCCATCTTTTTCGTGGTCAGCCGTTATGTCTGGTGTTCTTGCAATGTTTATTGACGGCTTGTTGTGTTGTATTTTGATCTTTCTGCCTTATGTGCCAAACCATTTTATCTGTTGTTTCTTTATATATACTATGGCAGGGAATATGCTAGCTTTTTTTCAGTTCTACATTTTTAATCTTATCTCTCAGGCTGTTTCCTGTAATTTGTTCTTGAGTCCATATCTTGCATTGGTAGCACACAATGTTATTTAGATTGTCCCATTTTATACCTCTAGAGTTATTTCCTTGTTGGACAATAGTCATGATAGCTGTCTGATGATTTGACAAGCTTTGTTGCATCTTGAGTCTATTTCTGCTGTTTGTGAATTGTTGTTGTGAATAACCGTTGTTACAAATGTAAATATTCTGTCAAATATTCTGGTTTTAATTCAAGCATATCTTATACTGGGGGCTGGGTGGTCTAGAAGTAAGTAGTCCAAGACAGGAATGTCTAGGGTTTGATTCCCACTGGCGGTGACATTTTTTTTTAATTAATAAAATCTAATCCATGGATTACCCTCCCCTGGTCTCTGGGTAGTGTGATTCAATTTTTGCGACGGTATCATAATATAGGGTTAATGTCTATCTAAGGGTAAGGACTATCAGCTCATTTGAGTAATGGGGTAAAAACAAGAATGAGAAAGAAAGATTGGCATATGAATAGATGGAAAGTAGTAAGGCATTTGTTTGAAAGTAAGATTTCAAAAGATAGCCAGAGTAGATTTGAGAAAAAAAAATTATCTTTATGACGCATATTACCATTGCTGGTGTATGTCGGAGGGGCTCATGACAGAAACAGAGAGATAAAGGCCACTTGATCAAAGCAGTCGCCACGAGTGAGAATAAAAATTTTTATTTCATCCCTGATATAAAAGGTCCTTTCTATCCACTGCGGGTTTTCAAACACAGCACGCAGGCTTTTCAGCCAGTGAAACAGTGGATTTTGACACACTGCCACGTGCTTCTCAGGACTAAATGAGATAAATCTGGAATAGAAAGACAGGGTAGATCAAAGAGAATATTTGAGAGAAATCTAAAAATGTTCAAATTGCTGATGTTTATGAATAGACTCATGATGTAACAAAGCTTGTCAGATCATCAGTCGCATATCATCACTGTTGTTCAACATAGAATAACTGTAGAGGCAAAACGGGCACTATACAATATTCATCCCAATGTTGTGCTACCAATGCCAGTCCTGGACCCTAGATGCAAGATCAATTTTAATAATAATAACTAGATATGAAATGTGTTAGACGAATGACAAGAAACAACCTGAGAGCTTAGATCAGAAACAAAACACATGAAAAAAGCTAGAAATAATTCCTGCCATAGGATACATAAAGAAACAACAGATAAAATGGTTTGACCATGTGATAAGACAGAAAGACCAAAACACAACATATCAAGCCTTCAATAAACGTTATGAGATCATCAGACCCAAGGGCTGACCATGAGAAAAATGGATTGATGGAATATTAAAAACACAATGAAACATAACAGCAGGAGAGACCAGCAGAGGAGTTAAAGACCACAAAATACATCTCCCCTCGACGCTAAAAGGCAAATGAGGAAGGAAAGAAGATAAAGGTACTGTACAAGACTTGAATCGGCATCTTACTACATGAGTTTTCACCCATATGTGCTTGGCCGTCTATCCATAAGTGTTCTGAGACTTCTGGATAGTATCGCTTCTGGCACCGAAACACACAATGCGAGATGGCAATCCTCACCTTCCCAGGGTACTGTCCTGGTAGCCATTTGTTCCATACAAGCCATGTTGTTAATACATTTGAGTTGAATATTGTAAGTTGGTTTTCTTGCATATCATTTTTGATTTCCATATTTTGTTAACACCACAAGGTTTTCCAATGGTTTCCCCACTTATTATTAACAACTTCTATCTATCTATCTATTGTCCTTTCGAGCCGAAGATGGCACATAGGGCAGAACCACAACCACAATCTCAAAAACAGAAACCTTGTGTGCCAAAATGGCACATATTGCGGAGATCACTGCTTCTAAATCTATGGCATTTACAACTTACTATCTATTAAATGAAAGGAACTAAATTATGGAAATGTGAAGAGAAACAAGAGGTGACAATTTCTGGGAATTGTTCAGTTGGTATTGTTTGATCATTTCTAAAAAAGTTTCATGAAATTACAGAAAATACAACCACAGGCTTGAAGAGCTGCAGTTGAAGAGCTAGGAAGCACTTGAATTATCTGATTATCTTTAATTACCTGTCTACTTTTCAGTGATCCTCCTTTGGTCGCCTTCAAACGTGACTGGAGTCTGAGAGGCATTCTTGTTACGAGCCGCCTTCCCCACTCAAACTACAAACACCTTGGTAATTTTCTATGTGAATGTCGAATTTGCTGAACTTTTGACCATGTGTCTTGCACCGATTTGGTCCTGTTCCCTAACAGGTGATTTCACATCAAGTGGGCGGTTTACTAGTGTGTCACTGAATATTAACTAAGCCATATGTAAGCATTGCCAGATGACATGCGGGCGAGTCTGGATGACACCTGAGTAACAGATTTTGTGAGCATCTCCGTGATGTTGAGCAAAAGACTGGCAGCCCGGTGTCTGCCCATTTCAACTCCCCAGGCCATAGTGGCAAACCTGGTATGCAAGCCACTGATATTGCCTCGTGTCACTCCAGCAATCGCAGTCTGTTTGTCATTGAGAATCGTCTCATTGCCCAGTTGGGTTCACTGGGTCCCCAAGGCATGAACATATCGCTCTCATATACATAGGACATTTACCACACAAAATAACTCAAAACAACAGAAATGGAATCTAGTGGTTCCAAACAACTTGATGATTTAGACTTTGCTGATGACATAGCTCTCTTATCACACAGCCATCAACAGATGCAGGATAAAATGAGTATATTAGATGAGAGATCACAACAGCTAGGACTGAAGATTAATAGAGATAAAACCAACATTATGAGAATTAATACAGTTGGCAATAATCAAATAAAAGTAGAAGAAATACGTCTATTAGATGTACAATCTTACATATATCTGGGCAGTAATATAGATAAAGAGGGAGGAACAGAAAATGATACCAAAATAAGGATATCAAAAGCAAGAGGAGCTTTCATTGCACTGCGAAACATATGGAAATGCAAAGAAATTAGGTTAAATACAAAAATAAAAATTTTCAACTCAAATGCAAAGTCAGTCCTATTATATGGCTGTGAAACATGGAGAACAGCAAAATTGACAATCACGAAGATACAGACTTTCATTAATGGATGCTTACGCAAAATAAAAGGATGGAAATGGCTGGACAAAATCACAAACATAGAATTATGGAAATGTACCAGTCAAACACCAGTGGATAAAGAGATACAGCGAAGATGATGGCACTGGATAGGACACACACTATGGAAGCCAACTGAGAGTATTAAACATGCCCTTTTTTGGAATCCCCAGGGGAAAAGACAAAGAGGAAGACCAAGGAATTCTTGGAAAAGACAGATAGAAGCAGAGATGAAGATGATGGGGAAGACATGGAATGATCTTAAAAGAATGGCAAAAAACAGAAGGACTTGGAAAGTGTTTGTTGAAGACCTATGCTCCACTGGGAGCTAAAAGGTAGAAGATACATAGGACACATAGCACACATTTCTTACCCTCATGCGCTACTGCACCTGTTGTATGTATATTTGTCTGCTTATGTATTAGCACATTTTGACACCTTCTGGTTTTCTTTTGTGTGCTTTGTGTTAATATATACACACTTATGTTTGTACGCATGTATGGCTATGTACACATGCTTTTTTGCACATCTGTTCGGTGTGCACACCCACAGTTAGATATACACAGTTTATAGGTATCTTGTACCCACCTCTCCATATTTGTATAACCGTTCCTTTTTATTTCTTCCCTGACTGCCTGGTCAGTGAGATAATAATTGGTCAGCCCACCCACCTATTATAGTTCAGTCAGAGGCTGACCAAGCTCTGGACCACAAGGAAGTGACCTTTTTTTTTTTTTTTTTTTTTTTTTTTTTTTTTTTTTTTTTATTTCCTTTCTTGAGTATCTAGCATATTATCGCCATGTAGTTAGATTTATCCTTATATATATTTTTGTGTTGTTGTTTGTTGTTCCATCTGAAGGCCTACTTGGCCGAAACGTCAACTTTTGTTTTGAACTCACCTACATAAAGCTGTTACCATACCACATTTTTTTGGTCACTTTAATTATCTGCCTTTTGCAATAATTTCATTCTCATTAATGGTTTTCTTTATTTCTAGAAATCATCGCTGGCCATTCAAAATTTGGTCGAAGAGATAAAAAAGCTACTGGGATCTCTCACAGCTTTGTTTCTCTCTAAAGTGTTTGGAGGCTGCTGTCTTAGGAATTGGCCAATTCCTTTATATATAAACACACATGAGCTGACACACAGGTGCTTACACTACACACACTCATTCTCACACATAAATCAAGGAAGTAATCATACAATAAAAGAAATCAAAATGTCTGTTTTAAATTGTTGAATTTATTCTTGTTTATGTTCAGTACTTGTTATTTGGAATTGTTATGGATTTCATAATGAAGAAATGCTGCACTGGTAATAAAGGCATCGAATGGATACAAGGAGACCATTTGGAGGACCTCGACTTTGCTGATGACATAGTTCTCATCAGCAGTCAGATAAAAAGCGATGCAGGAAAACACAAATGAGCTATCATCAATAGCCAGCAAAATTAGGCTTGAGATCAATCATGAAAATACTAAAGTCATGAAAAGTTTAATTCCAACAAGTGACAAAATATACATGGAAACAAACCAGTAGAAGAGATCGATAACTTTATCTACCTTGGAAGTCACATTGTTCAGGAAGGGGATACAAGAAATTAGAATCAGAATAGCTAAGCAGCAATGTCTTTCAGAAGCCTTGAAAAGTTGTGGAAATCAAAACTCATCAGCACAAACACAAAATTTAGGCTATTCAAATCAAATGTACTATCAACCCTTACATATGCGTGTGAAAGCTGGAAAACAACAGATATAGAAACAAAATTGAACACATTCGAAAATAAATATCTAAGGAAAATACTTGGTATAGTATGGAACGAATCAAACAAACGAGGAAATTAGAGAAATCGCCAATCGACCACTAATATCTTCAGTAATAAAGAAAAGACGATGGTCATATGTTGGACATGTGATGAGAAGAGATAATAACCGAATAGCAAAGTAAGCCCTCATATGGAAAACAACAGGAAAGAGAAAAAGAGGGAGACGCTGAGAACATTGATGAGAGAGGCAAGAGCAGCAGGAATCGGCTCCCACAATGAGATAGAGCTGCTTGCACAGAACAGAGACAAATGGCGAGATTTGATAAAATATCTTTAAAAGAATTGAAAACTGCTAGAACAAAAATTCAGATGAGGAGGAGTATCTTGGCCTATGCCCTATGGGCCGGCTACGGCTCGACAGGTCAATAGATAGATGCTCAGTCTCCTATATTTTCATTTTTCTTGTTCTTCTCTTCCTTCTGCTGTTGATCTTTCTACATCTGCTTCTCCACTGTTTTTACGTCTTCTTCTTCTGCTTTTTTTCTTATTCTTCTGCATCCTCCTCTTTTTTCTTCGTCCACTTTTTCTTCGTCGACTTTTTCTTCGTTGACTTTTTCTTCGTCCACTTTTCTTCGTCCACTTTTTCTTCCTTTTCATCTTCTCCTTTATCTTCATATTCTTCTTCTCTTGTTTCTATTTCTTGTTCTTGTTTATTTTTCTTCTTCTTCATCTCCTTCTGTTTCAGTTTCTATGTCTTCTTCCTCTGTTCCAACTTCTATTACTATTTATTTTTTCTTCTTTTTCATTCCATAACCTTGGGGAACTCGGTCATCGTCAATTCGGAAGTCATCTGTGATAACACCGATGAAAAGGATGCAGTCATCTATACAAACGGATCTGTAATACGACAGCAAAGGAGTGTATGGCACTTACAGTACACTCGGCAAGCAGAATAGTCAAAGAAGGCAGTGGTGCGTACCATGAGAAGCAAGACGATGAAGGTAATAACAGTGACCAGGCATTCATCTGGTTAGAGTCACAAGACTACACCCACGTCTGCATACTAAGTGATCCGCTGAGCATGACAAGAAAAGTGGAGGCAGGATCTGTATGCATGCAATGGGTAGAGTCATTGCAGAAGTAAAAAATATGTAAGGTCACCATTGTCTATGTCCCTGTACGTGCGGGAGCATGGGGAAATGTAAGAGCGGGCAGGTTGGGTATCTGCGCTGTCATTGAAGACGGTCAACCAATGAGTCATCAATGACCTCGGTCCGATGTCGGAGGACATCATCAATGACCTCCGAGCTGTGTGAAATGCACAGGACTTTGACAACCATGAGTCCGCATCACTCATTCAGATGAAAGAGGTGGGAGTTAAGATGGGCACAGCCAGAAACGAGAAACATAGTGGCCATATAAAAAAAAAGACTTACCAACACAGACCTGGAGTCGTCAGTCTTTGGACACTGGAACTTGCTGAGGAGATGATCTGAGTAGCTATGGACATGTTCGGAATGCAATGATAATGACCCGCAAGTAACTCAATACGTTGCTACTTCCAGATGTGGTGGTCTTCTTGAACTTGTATTTGTGGAGCATGTCTGTTATCTCTGATATAATGCTCTTCCATGTAATTTTATGTACTCTCTTTGAGAGCGACTTAAATGTTTGCCATAGAGTTTGATGATATATGTTGACGTTATTTGTAATACGTTGATGTTAGGCTACCGTGGAAGTCTGCTTTGTTTGACCATTTGACGATCGCCCATATGGTTGATCTTTGGGCGTTCAGTTTGGCTCCACTGCCCGGACCGAAATCTTTGAACGTATCTAATATGTTTTGAAACACTTTTCTCTTGGTGCAAAGAAAATGGAGTCGAAAATAGATGGGCAGCTTTTGCTCTCTTCTGAATTGTATGAAGGTGGCCTTTATGTCTTGCCTAATTTTTGTTTCTAAGAGTAGTTCCATGGCGAGTATTCAGAGTAAGATGGCATCGGGCATCCTTGTCTCACTGAAATACGTAAAACAAATGATGGAGATTAATATCATATTTCTTAAAGGTAACCACACAACCATGCCATTACATAATACAAATTATGGAGATTAATATCATATTTCTTATAGTTGACCACACAACCGTGCCTTATATAGAACAAATGATGGAAATTAATATCAAATTTCTTATAGATGACCACACAACCTTGTCCTTACATAGAACAAATGAAGGAGATTAATATCATATTTCTTATAGACGACCACAACAACCCTGTCCTTTCATAGAAGAAATGATGGAGATTAATATCATATTTCTTATAGGTGACCACACAACCATGACCTTCCATAGAACAAATGATGGAGATTAATATCATATTTCTTACAGGTGACCACAACAACCGTGTCCTTCCATAGAAAAAATGATGGAGATTAATATCATATTTCTTATAGGTGACCACACAACCATGCCCTTCTGTAGAACAAATGTTGAGATTAATATTGTATTTCTTACAGACGACCACAACAACCGTGTCCTTCCATGGAACAGATGATAATCATTAATATCATATTTATTTTAGGCGAAAACACAACCAATCCCTTCCATAGAACACATTATGGAGACTAATATCATATTTCTCATAGGTTTCCACAAAAGCAAGACGGTTTCTCCTTTTATTTATTTGAATTTTCATTTCAGCTCTAATGTTGAGAAAGTTAATATCTTATGCAGACTTCGTTTATGAATGGAACCAGACCTTAAACTAAAGCACAGCTAATGTGACCAATGAGCTTCTGAGCAACATCAACATACGGACAAATGTCAGTCTCTCACAAAGTATCATGAAGACAACATACAGATGCTATTATGGGTCCACTTCTAATGAATATGATGATGACGATGTCACTAGAAAGGTCACACACACTGCGGCAGCTGTTTAGGGATATTAGTCGACATGCATTTTTTTGAATCTCCCAAGAAAGAAGACAAATTATAATCATTGAAGAAATATGTACAAATGTTGCATAATATTTTAGGTCTCCTATTTCTAAAGCAACCAATTTATAAAAAATAACACGTTCTACCGTTGAATTGTGATGAAAATATTAATATAATCTTGAGCAAATTCAAGTTATCCGCTTTTTTGTACAGGGGAAGCAACTTTTGACTAATTAACAACTAACGATCCGGAGTATTTGACAAAGTATTTCTTTTTTCAACCGTCTACATTTTGCATTTTGCTTAGTAAATAATAAATTTCATAATATCTGTGCATTTCTTTAAAAGTTTCACATATACAACAATAAACTAAAAAAAAATAATCAATTAAAAAAACGTATTTTCCTTTAATTGGTGGTAAAATATTAACTTATAAGTAATCATTTTTAAGCACTTACAGTTATTCCTTTATGATGGGATACAGTGTTGTTCCATTAAGTTTTATGTACTCTAATTGAGTGCGATGGAAATGTGTGCCATTGAGTTTGACGTTAGTCGACCACACAACCGTGTCCTTAAATAGAACAAATGATGGAGATTAATATCATATTTCTTACAGACGACCACAACAACCGTGTTCATATATAGAACAAATGATGGAGATTAATATAATATTTCTTATAGGTGACCACACAACCATGACCTTCCATAGAACAAATTATGGAGATTAATATCATATTTCTTACAGGTGACCACAACAACCGTGTCCTTCCACAGAACAAATGAGTGAGATTAATATCGTATTTCTTATAGGTGACCACACAACCATGCCCTTCCATAGAACACATGAAGGATATTAATATTGTATTTCTTACAGACGACCACAACAACCTTGTCCTTCCATAGAACAAATGAGTGAGAATAATATCATATTTCTTATAGGTGACCACACAACCATGCACTTCCGTAGAACAAATGAAGGAGATTAATATCATATTTCTTATAGGTGACCACATAATCATGCCCTTCTGTAGAACAAATGAAGGAGATTAATATCATATTTCTTATAGGTGACCACACAACCATGCCCTCCTGTAGAACAAATGAAGGAGATTAATATCATTTTTCTCACTGACGACCACAACAACCGTGTTCTTACATGGAACAGATGATGAAAATTAAAAGCATATTTTTTAAATACGAAAACACAACTATACCTTCCATAGAAAACATCATGGAGACTAATATCATATTTCTTATAGGTGACCACACAACCATGACCTTCCATAGAACAAATGATGGAGATTAATATCACATTTCTTAAAGGTGACCAAAACAAACGTGACCTTCCATAGAACAAATGATGGAGATTAATATCATATTTCTTACAGGTGACCAAAACAACCGTGCCCTTCCATAGAAAAAATAATGGAGATTAATATCATATTTCTGTTAGGTGACCTTACAACCATGCCTTTCTGTAGAACAAATGAAGGAGATTAATATCATATTTCTTATAGGTGACCACACAACCATGACCTTCCATAGAACAAATGAAGGAGATTAATATCATATTTCTCACTGACGACCACAACAACAGTGTTCTTACATGGAACAGATGATGAAAATTAATATCATATTTCTTATAGGCGAAAACACAACCAATCCCTTCCATAGAACACATCATGGAGACTAATATCATTTTCTTATAGGTGAGCACACACGGTAAGACGATTTCTCCTTTTATTCATTTGAATTTTCTTTTCAGCTCTAATGTTGAGAAAGTTAATATCTTATGCAGACTTCGTTTATGAATGGAACCAGACCTTGAACTAAAGTACAGCTAATGTGATCAACGAGCTTCTGAGCAATATCAAAATACGGACACATGTCAGTCTCTCACAAAGTATCATGAAGACAACATACAGATAATATTATGGATCCACTTCTACTGAATACGATGATGACGATGTCACTAGAAAGGACACACACACACACACACTGCGGCAGCTGTTTGGGGATATTAGTCGACATGCATTTTTTAGAATCTCACAAGAAAGAAGACAAATTATAATCATTGAAGAAATATGTACAAATGTTGCATACTATTTTTGTCTTCTAGTTCTAAAGCAACAAATTTAAATAAAATAACATGCTCTAACGTTGAATTGTTGATGAAAATATTAATAAAATCTTGAGCAAATTCAAGTTATCCGCATTTTTGTACAGGGGAAGCAACTTTTGACTAATTAACAACTAATGATCGGGAGTATTTGACAATGTAATTTCTTTCAACCGTCTTTATTTTGCATATTGCTTAGTAAATATTTAATTTCATAATATCTGTGCATTTCTTTAAAAGTTTCACAAAAGAACAATTACCTAAAAAAGAATCAAGTAAAAGAAATGTATTTTCCTTTAAGTTGTGGTAAAATATTAACTTATAAGAAATCTTTTATAAACACTTACTGTTATCTTCCTTCACGATGGGATTCGGAGTTCTTCCATTTAGTTGTATGTACTCTCTTTGAGTGCGATGGAAATGTATGCCATTGAGTTTGAATGTTAGGCGACCACACAACCGTGTTCTTACATAGAACAAATGATGAAGATTAATATCATATTTCTTATAGGTGACCACACAACCATGACATTCCAGAGAAAATGAAGGAGAGTAATATCATTTTTCTCACTGACGACCACAACAACCGTGTTCTTAAATGGAACGAATGATGAAAAATTAATAGCATATTTCTTATAGACGAAAAACCACAATCAATCCATAAATAGAAAACATCATGGAGACTAATATCATATTTCTTATAGGTGACCACAACAACCATGCCCTTCTGTAAAAACAATGAAGGAGATAATATCATATTTCTTATAGTTGACCACAACAACCATGACCTTCCATAGAACAAATGAAGAGGATTAATATCATTTTTCTCACTGACGGACCACAACAACCGTGTTCTTACATGGAACAGATGATGAAAATTAATAGCATATTTCTAATAGGCGAAAACACAACCAATCCCTTCCAAAGAATACATCATGGAGACTAATATCATATTTCTTTTAGGTGAGCACACACGCAAGACGATTTCTCCTTTTATTTATTTGAATTTTATTTTCAGCTCTAATGTTGAGAATGTTAATATCTTATGCAGACTTCGTTTATGAATGGAACCAGACCTTGAACTAAAGTACAGCTAATGTGACCATCTAGCTTCTGAGCAATATCAAAATACGGACACATGTCAGTCTCTCACAAAGTATCATGAAGACAACATACAGATAATATTATGGGTCCACTTCTACTGAATACGATGATGACGATGTCACTAGAAAGGACACACACACTGCGGCAGCTGTTTAGGGATATTAGTCGACATGCATTTTTAGAATCTCACAAGAAAGAAGACAAATTATAATCATTGAAGAAATATGTACAAATGTTGCATACTATTTTTGGTCTTCTAGTTCTAAAGCAACCAATTTAAATAAAATAACATGCTCTACCGTTGAATTGTTGATGAAAATATTAATAAAATCTTGAGCAAATTCAAGTTATCCGCTTTTTGTACAGGGGAAGCAACTTTTGACTAATTAACAACTAACGATCCGGAGTATTTGACAAAGTAATTTCTTTCAACCGTCTATTTTTGCATATTGCTTAGTAAATATATAATTTCATAATTTCTGTGCATTTCTTTAATAGTTTCACAAAAGAACAATTACCTGAAAAATAATCAAGTAAAAGAAATGTATTTTCCTTTAAGTTGTGGTAAAATATTAAATTATAAAAAAATCTTTTTCAAGCACTTATAGTTATTTTCCTTTACGATGGTATACGGAGTTCTGCCTTGTAGTTTTATGTACTCTCTTTGAGTGCGATGGAAATGTGTGACATTGATTTTGAATGTTAGGCGAACCACACAACCGTGTTCTTACATAGAACAAATGATGAAGATTAATATCATATTTCTTATAGGTGACCACACAAGCAGGACATTCCATAGAACAAATGATGGAGATTAATATCATATTTCTCACTGACGACCACAACAACCGTGTTCTTACATGGAACAGATGATGAAAATTAATATCATATTTCTTATAGGCGAAAACACAACCAATCCCTTCCATAGAACACATCATGGAGACTAATATCATATTTCTTATAGGTGAGTACACACGCAAGACGATTTCTCCTTTTATTTATTTGAATTTTCTTTTCAGCTCTAATGTTGAGAAAGTTAGTATCTTATGCAGACTTCGTTTATGAATGGAACCAGACCTTGAACTAAAGTACAGCTAATGTGACCAACTAGATTCTGAGCAATATCAAAATACGGACACATGTCAGTCTCTCACAAAGTATCATGAAGACAACATACAGATAATATTATGGATCCACTTCTACTGAATACGATGATGACGATGTCACTAGAAAGGACACACACATACACACACTGCGGCAGCTGTTTGGGGATATTAGTCGACATGCATTTTTTAGAATCTCACAAGAAAGAAGACAAATTATAATCATTGAAGAAATATGTACAAATGTTGCATACTATTTTTGGTCTTCTAGTTCTAAAGCAACAAATTAAATAAAATAACATGCTCTACCGTTGAATTGTTGATGAAAATATAATAAAATCTTGAGCAAATTCAAGTTATCCGCATTTTTGTACAGGGGAAGCAACTTTTGACTAATTAACAACTAATGATCGGGAGTATTTGACAAAGTAATTTCTTTCAACCGTCTTTATTTTGCATATTGCTTAGTAAATATAAAATTTCATAATATCTGTGCATTTCTTTATAAGTTTCACAAAAGAACAATTACCTAAAAAAGAATCAAGTAAAAGAAATGTATTTTCCTTTAAATGTGGTAAAATATTAACTTATAAGAAATCTTTTATAAACACTTACTGTTATCTTCCTTCACGATGGGATTCGGAGTTCTTCCATTTAGTTGTATGTACTCTCTTTGAGTGCGATGGAAATGTATGCCATTGAGTTTGAATGTTAGGCGACCACACAACCGTGTTTTACATAGTACAAATGATGAAGATTAATATCATATTTCTTATAGGTGACCACACAACCATGACATTCCAGAGAATAAATGAAGGAGAGTAATATCATTTTTCTCATGACGACCACAACAACCGTGTTCTTACATGGAACGAATGATGAAAATTAATAGCATATTCTTATAGACGAAAACACAATCAATCCCATAAATAGAAAACATCATGGAGACTAATATCATATTTCTTATAGGTGACCACAACAACCATGCCTCTGTAAAACAAATGAAGGAGATTAATATCATATTTCTTATAGTTGACCACACAACCATGACCTTCCATAGAACAAATGAAGAGGATTAATATCATTTTCTCACTGACGACCACAACAACCGTGTTCTTACATGGAACAGATGATGAAAATTAATAGCATATTTCTAATAGGCGAAAACACAACAAATCCCTTCCAAAGAAAACATCTTGGAGACTAATATCATATTTCTTTTAGGTGAGCACACACGCAAGACGATTTCTCCTTTTATTTATTTGAATTTTATTTTCAGCTCTAATGTTGAGAAAGTTAATATCTTATGCAGACTTCGTTTATGAATGGAACCAGACCTTGAACTAAAGTACAGCTAATGTGATCAACGAGCTTCTGAGCAATATCAAAATACGGACACATGTCAGTCTCTCACAAAGTATCATGAAGACAACATACAGATACTATTATGGATCCACTTCTACTGAATACGATGATGACGATGTCACTAGAAAGGACACACACACTGCGGCAGCTGTTTAGGGATATTAGTCGACATGCATTTTTTAGAATCTCACAAGAAAGAAGACAAATTATAATCATTGAAGAAATATGTACAAATGTTGCATACTATTTTTGGTCTTCTAGTTCTAAAGCAACCAATTTAAATAAAATAACATGCTCTACCGTTGAATTGTTGATGAAAATATTAATATAATCTTGAGCAAATTCAAGTTATAGGCTATTTTGTACAGGGGACGCAACTTTTGACTAATTAACAAATAATGATCGGGAGTATTGACAATGTAATTTCTTTCAACCGTCTTTATTTTGCATATTGCTTAGTAAATATAAAATTTCATAATATCTGTGCATTTCTTTAAAAGTTTCACAAAAGAACAATTACCTAAAAAAGAATCAGGTAAAAGAAATGTATTTTCCTTTAGTTGTGGTAAAATATTAAATTATAAAAAATTTTTCCAAGCACTTACAGTTATTTTCCTTTACGATGGTATACGGCGTTCTGTCATGTAGTTTTATGCACTCTCTTTGAGTGCGATGGAAATGTGTGACATTGAGTTTGAATGTTAGGCGACCACACACCGTGTTCTTACATAGAACAAATAATGAAGATTAATATCATATTTCTTATAGGTGACCACACAACCATGACATTCTATAGAATACATGAAAGAGATTAATATCATTTTTCTCACTGACGACCACAACAATCGTGTTCTTACATGGAACAGATGATGAAAATTAAAAGCATATTTCTTATAGACGAAAACACAACCATACCTTCCATAGAAAACATCATGGAGACTAATATCACATTTATTATAGGTGACCACAACAACCGTGTCCCTCCATAGAAAAAATGATGGAGATTAAAATCATATTTCTCAATGACGACCACAACAACAGTGTTCTTACATGGAACAGATGATGAAAATTAATATCATATTTCTTATAGGCGAAAACACAACCAATCCCTTCCATAGAACACATCATGGAGACTAATATCATATTTCTTATAGGTGAGTACACACGCAAGACGATTTCTCCTTTTATTTATTTGAATTTTCTTTTCAGCTCTAATGTTGAGAAAGTTAGTATCTTATGCAGACTTCGTTTATGAATGGAACCAGACCTTGAACTAAAGTACAGCTATGTGACCAACTAGATTCTGAGCAATATCAAAATACGGACACATGTCAGTCTCTCACAAAGTATCATGAAGACAACATACAGATAATATTATGGATCCACTTCTACTGAATACGATGATGACGATGTCACTAGAAAGGACACACACATACACACACTGCGGCAGCTGTTTGGGGATATTAGTCGACATGCATTTTTTAGAATCTCACAAGAAAGAAGACAAATTATAATCATTGAAGAAATATGTACAAATGTTGCATACTATTTTTGGTCTTCTAGTTCTAAAGCAACCAATTTAAATAAAATAACATGCTCTACCGTTGAATTGTTGATGAAAATATTAATAAAATCTTGAGCAAATTCAAGTTATCCGCATTTTTGTACAGGGGAAGCAACTTTTGACTAATTAACAACTAATGATCGGGAGTATTTGACAAAGTAATTTCTTTCAACCGTCTTTATTTTGCATATTGCTTAGTAAATATAAAATTTCATAATATCTGTGCATTTCTTTAAAAGTTTCACAAAAGAACAATTACCTAAAAAAGAATCAGGTAAAAGAAATGTATTTTCCTTTAAGTTGTGGTAAAATATTAACTTATAAGAAATCTTTTATAAACACTTACTGTTATCTTCCTTCACGATGGGATTCGGAGTTCTTCCATTTAGTTGTATGTACTCTCTTTGAGTGCGATGGAAATGTATGCCATTGAGTTTGAATGTTAGGCGACCACACAACCGTGTTCTTACATAGTACAAATGATGAAGATTAATATCATATTTCTTATAGGTGACCACACAACCATGACATTCCAGAGAATAAATGAAGGAGAGTAATATCATTTTTCTCCACTGACGACGCACAACAACCGTGTTCTTACATGGAACGAATGATGAAAATTAATAGCATATTTCTTATAGACGAAAACACAATCAATCCCATAAATAGAAAACATCATGGAGACTAATATCATATTTCTTATAGGTGACCACAACAACCATGCCCTTCTGTAAAACAAATGAAGGAGATTAATATCATATTTCTTATAGTTGACCACACAAACCATGACCTTCCATAGAACAAATGAAGAGGATTAATATCATTTTCTCACTGACGACCACAACAACCGTGTTCTTACATGGAACAGATGATGAAAATTAATAGCATATTTCTAATAGGCGAAAACACAACCAATCCCTTCCAAAGAAAACATCATGGAGACTAATATCATATTTCTTTTAGGTGAGCACACACGCAAGACGATTTCTCCTTTTATTTATTTGAATTTTATTTTCAGCTCTAATGTTGAGAAAGTTAATATCTTATGCAGACTTCGTTTATGAATGGAACCAGACCTTGAACTAAAGTACAGCTAATGTGATCAACGAGCTTCTGAGCAATATCAAAATACGGACACATGTCAGTCTCTCACAAAGTATCATGAAGACAACATACAGATACTATTATGGATCCACTTCTACTGAATACGATGATGACGATGTCACTAGAAAGGACACACACACTGCGGCAGCTGTTTAGGGATATTAGTCGACATGCATTTTTTAGAATCTCACAAGAAAGTAGACAAATTGTAACCATTGAAGAAATATGTACAAATGTTGCATACTATTTTTGGTCTTCTAGTTCTAAAGCAACCAATTTAAATAAAATAACATGCTCTACCGTTGAATTGTTGATGAAAATATTAATATAATCTTGAGCAAATTCAAGTTATAGGCTATTTTTGTACAGGGGACGCAACTTTTGACTAATTAACAACTAATGATCGGGAGTATTTGACAATGTAATTTCTTTCAACCGTCTTTATTTTGCATATTGCTTAGTAAATATACAATTTCATAATATCTGTGCATTTCTTTAAAAGTTTCACAAAAGAACAATTACCTAAAAAAGAATCAGGTAAAAGAAATGTATTTTCCTTTAAGTTGTTGTAAAATATTAAATTATAAAAAATCTTTTCCAAGCACTTACAGTTATTTTCCTTTACGATGGTATACGGCGTTCTGTCATGTAGTTTTATGCACTCTCTTTGAGTGCGATGGAAATGTGTGACATTGAGTTTGAATGTTAGGCGACCACACAACCGTGTTCTTACATAGAACAAATAATGAAGATTAATATCATATTTCTTATAGGTGACCACACAACCATGACATTCTATAGAATACATGAAAGAGATTAATATCATTTTTCTCACTGACGACCACAACAATCGTGTTCTTACATGGAACAGATGATGAAAATTAAAAGCATATTTCTTATAGACGAAAACACAACCATACCTTCCATAGAAAACATCATGGAGACTGATATCACATTTATTATAGGTGACCACAACAACCGTGTCCCTCCATAGAAAAAATGATGGAGATTAAAATCATATTTCTCAATGACGACCACAACAACAGTGTTCTTACATGGAACAGATGATGAAAATTAATATATATATTTCTTATAGGCGAAAACACAACCCAATCCCTTCCATAGAACACATCATGGAGACTAATATCATATTTCTTATAGGTGAGCATACACGTTAAGACGATTTCTCCTTTTATTTTTTTGAATTTGTTTTCAGCTCTGATGTTGAGAAAGTTAATATCTTATGCAGACTTCGTTTATGAATGGAACCAGACCTTGAACTAAAGTACAGCTAATGTGACCAACGAGCTTCTGAGCAATATCAAATACGGACACATGTCAGTCTCTCACAAAGTATCATGAAGACAACATACAGATAATATTATGGATCCACTTCTACTGAATACGATGATGACGATGTCACTAGAAAGGACACACACACTGCGGCAGCTGTTTAGGGATATTAGTCGACATGAATTTTTTAGAATCTCACAAGAAAGAAGACAAATTATAATCATTGAAGAAATATGTACAAATGTTGCATACTATTTTTGGTCTTCTAGTTCTAAAGCAACCAATTTAAATAAAATAACATGCTCTACCGTTGAATTGTTGATGAAAATATTAATAAAATCTTGAGCAAATTCAAGTTATCCGCTTTTTTGTACAGGGGAAGCAACTTTTGACTAATTAACAACTAACGATCCGGAGTATTTGACAATGTAATTTCTTTCAACCGTCTTTATTTTGCATATGCTTAGTAAATATATAATTTCATAATTTCTGTGCATTTCTTTAATAGTTTCACAAAAGAACAATTACCTGAAAAATAATCAAGTAAAAGAAATGTATTTTCCTTTAAGTTGTGGTAAAATATTAAATTATAAAAAATCTTTTTCAAGCACTTACAGTTATTTTCATTTACGATGATATACGGCGTTTTGCCATGTAGTTTTATGTACTCTCTTTGAGTGCGATGGAAATGTGTGACATTGAGTTTGAATGTTAGGCGACCACACAAACCGTGTTCTTACATGGAACAGATGATGAAAATTAATATCATATTTCTTATAGGCGAAAACACAACCATCCCTTCCATAGAACACATCATGGAGACTAATATCATATTTCTTATAGGTGAGTACACACGCAAGACGATTTCTCCTTTTATTTATTTGAATTTTCTTTTCAGCTCTAATGTTGAGAAAGTTAGTATCTTATGCAGACTTCGTTTATGAATGGAACCAGACCTTGAACTAAAGTACAGCTAATGTGACCAACTAGATTCTGAGCAATATCAAAATACGGACACATGTCAGTCTCTCACAAAGTATCATGAAGACAACATACAGATAATATTATGGATCCACTTCTACTGAATACGATGATGACGATGTCACTAGAAAGGACACACACATACACACACTGCGGCAGCTGTTTGGGGATATTAGTCGACATGCATTTTTTAGAATCTCACAAGAAAGAAGACAAATTATAATCATTGAAGAAATATGTACAAATGTTGCATACTATTTTTGGTCTTCTAGTTCTAAAGCAACCAATTTAAATAAAATAACATGCTCTACCGTTGAATTGTTGATGAAAATATTAATAAAATCTTGAGCAAATTCAAGTTATCCGCATTTTGTACAGGGGAAGCAACTTTTGACTAATTAACAACTAATGATCGGGAGTATTTGACAAAGTAATTTCTTTCAACCGTCTTTATTTTGCATATTGCTTAGTAAATATAAAATTTCATAATATCTGTGCATTTCTTTATAAGTTTCACAAAAGAACAATTACCTAAAAAAGAATCAAGTAAAAGAAATGTATTTTCCTTTAAGTTGTGGTAAAATATTAACTTATAAGAAATCTTTTATAAACACTTACTGTTATCTTCCTTCACGATGGGATTCGGAGTTCTTCCATTTAGTTGTATGTACTCTCTTTGAGTGCGATGGAAATGTATGCCATTGAGTTTGAATGTTAGGCGACCACACAACCGTGTTCTTACATAGTACAAATGATGAAGATTAATATCATATTTCTTATAGGTGACCACACAACCATGACATTCCAGAGAATAAATGAAGGAGAGTAATATCATTTTTCTCACTGACGACCACAACAACCGTGTTCTTACATGGAACGAATGATGAAAATTAATAGCATATTTCTTATAGACGAAAACACAATCAATCCCATAAATAGAAAACATCATGGAGACTAATATCATATTTCTTATAGGTGACCACAACAACCATGCCCTTCTGTAAAACAAATGAAGGAGATTAATATCATATTTCTTATAGTTGACCACACAACCATGACCTTCCATAGAACAAATGAAGAGGATTAATATCATTTTTCTCACTGACGACCACAACAACCGTGTTCTTACATGGAACAGATGATGAAAATTAATAGCATATTTCTAATAGGCGAAAACACAACCAATCCCTTCCAAAGAAAACATCATGGAGACTAATATCATATTTCTTTTAGGTGAGCACACACGCAAGACGATTTCTCCTTTTATTTATTTGAATTTTATTTTCAGCTCTAATGTTGAGAAAGTTAATATCTTATGCAGACTTCGTTTATGAATGGAACCAGACCTTGAACTAAAGTACAGCTAATGTGATCAACGAGCTTCTGAGCAATATCAAAATACGGACACATGTCAGTCTCTCACAAAGTATCATGAAGACAATATACAGATACTATTATGGATCCACTTCTACTGAATACGATGATGACGATGTCACTAGAAAGGACACACACACTGCGGCAGCTGTTTAGGGATATTAGTCGACATGCATTTTTTAGAATCTCACAAGAAAGAAGACAAATTATAATCATTGAAGAAATATGTACAAATGTTGCATACTATTTTTGGTCTTCTAGTTCTAAAGCAACCAATTTAAATAAAATAACATGCTCTACCGTTGAATTGTTGATGAAAATATTAATATAATCTTGAGCAAATTCAAGTTATAGGCTATTTTGTACAGGGGACGCAACTTTTGACTAATTAACAACTAATGATCGGGAGTATTTGACAATGTAATTTCTTTCAACCGTCTTTATTTTGCATATTGCTTAGTAAATATACAATTTCATAATATCTGTGCATTTCTTTAAAAGTTTCACAAAAGAACAATTACCTAAAAAAGAATCAGGTAAAAGAAATGTATTTTCCTTTAAGTTGTGGTAAAATATTAAATTATAAAAAAATTTTTCCAAGCACTTACAGTTATTTTCCTTTACGATGGTATACGGCGTTCTGTCATGTAGTTTTATGCACTCTCTTTGAGTGCGATGGAAATGTGTGACATTGAGTTTGAATGTTAGGCGACCACACAACCGTGTTCTTACATAGAACAAATAATGAAGATTAATATCATATTTCTTATAGGTGACCACACAACCATGACATTCTATAGAATACATGAAAGAGATTAATATCATTTTTCTCACTGACGACCACAACAATCGTGTTCTTACATGGAACAGATGATGAAAATTAAAAGCATATTTCTTATAGACGAAAACACAACCATACCTTCCATAGAAAACATCATGGAGACTAATATCACATTTATTATAGGTGACCACAACAACCGTGTCCCTCCATAGAAAAAATGATGGAGATTAAAATCATATTTCTCAATGACGACCACAACAACAGTGTTCTTACATGGAACAGATGATGAAAATTAATATCATATTTCTTATAGGCGAAAACACAACCAATCCCTTCCATAGAACACATCATGGAGACTAATATCATATTTCTTATAGGTGAGCATACACGTTAAGACGATTTCTCCTTTTATTTTTTTGAATTTGTTTTCAGCTCTAATGTTGAGAATGTTAATATCTTATGCAGACTTCGTTTATGAATGGAACCAGACCTTGAACTAAAGTACAGCTAATGTGACCAACGAGCTTCTGAGCAATATCAAAATACGGACACATGTCAGTCTCTCACAAAGTATCATGAAGACAACATACAGATAATATTATGGATCCACTTCTACTGAATACGATGATGACGATGTCACTAGAAAGGACACACACACTGCGGCAGCTGTTTAGGGATATTAGTCGACATGCATTTTTTAGAATCTCACAAGAAAGAAGACAAATTATAATCATTGAAGAAATATGTACAAATGTTGCATACTATTTTTGGTCTTCTAGTTCTAAAGCAACCAATTTAAATAAAATAACATGCTCTACCGTTGAATTGTTGATGAAAATATTAATAAAATCTTGAGCAAATTCAAGTTATCCGCTTTTTTGTACAGGGGAAGCAACTTTTGACTAATTAACAACTAATGATCCGGAGTATTTGACAATGTAATTTCTTTCAACCGTCTTTATTTTGCATATTGCTTAGTAAATATAAAATTTCATAATATCTGTGCATTTCTTTAAAAGTTTCACAAAAGAACAATTACCTAAAAAAGAATCAAGTAAAAGAAATGTATTTTCCTTTAAGTTGTGGTAAAAAATTAAATTATAAAAAATCTTTTTTCAAGCACTTACAGTTATTTTCATTTACGATGATATACGGCGTTTTGCCATGTAGTTTTATGTACTCTCTTTGAGTGTGATGGAAATGTGTGACATTGAGTTTGAATGTTAGGCGACCACACAACCGTGTTCTTACATAGAACAAATAATGAAGATTAATATCATATTTCTTATAGGTGACCACACAACCATGACATTCTATAGAATACATGAAAGAGATTAATATCATTTTTCTCACTGACGACCACAACAATCGTGTTCTTACATGGAACAGATGATGAAAATTAAAAGCATATTTCTTATAGACGAAAACACAACATACCTTCCATAGAAAACATCATGGAGACTAATATCACATTTATTATAGGTGACCACAACAACCGTGTCCCTCCATAGAAAAATGATGGAGATTAAAATCATATTTCTCAATGACGACCACAACAACAGTGTTCTTACATGGAACAGATGATGAAAATTAATATCATATTTCTTATAGGCGAAAACACAGCCATACATTCCATAGAAAACATCATGGAGACTAATATCATATTTATTATAGGTGACCACAACAACCGTGTCTTCCATAGAACAAATGAGGGAGATTAATATCATATATCTTATAGGTGACCACACAACCATGACCTTCCAAAGAACAAATGATGGAGATTAATATCATATTTCTTACAGGTGACCAAAACAACCGTGTCCTTCCATAGAAAAAATGATGGAGATTAATATCATATTTCTTTTAGGTGACCACACAACCATGCCCTTCTGAATAACAAATGAAGGAGATTACTATCATATTTCTTATAGGTGACCACACAACCATGACCCTCCATAGAAACATGAAGGAGATTAAAATCATATTTCTCACTGACGACCACAACAACAGTGTTCTTACATGGAACAGATGATGAAAATTAATATCATATTTCTTATAGGCGAAAACACAACCAATCCCTTCCATAGAACACATCATGGAGACTAATATCATATTTCTTATAGGTGAGCATACACATTAAGACGATTTCTCCTTTTATTCATTTGAATTTTCTTTTCAGCTCTAATGTTGAGAAAGTTAATATCTTATGCAGACTTCGTTTATGAATGGAACCAGACCTTGAACTAAAGTACAGCTAATGTGACAACGAGCTTCTGAGCAACATCAAAATACGCACATATGTCAGTTTCTCACAAAGTATCATGAAGACAACATATAGATAATATTATGGATCCACTTCTACTGAATACGAATATGACGATATCACTAGAAAGGACACACACACTGCGGCAGCTGTTTGGGGATATTATTACACGACATGCATTTTTTGGAATCTCCAAGAAAGTAGACAAATTATAATCATTGAAGAAATATATACAAATGTTGCATACTATTTTTGGTCTTCTAGTTCTAAAGCAACCAATTTAAATAAAATAACATGCTCTACCGTTGAATTGTTGATGAAAATATTAATACAATCTTGAGCAAATTCAAGTTATCCGCTTTTTTTGTACAGGGGAAGCAACTTTTGACTAATTAACTACTAACGATCGGGAGTATTTGACAATGTAATTTCTTTCTACCGTCTTCATTTTGCATACTGCTTAGTAAATATAAAATTTCATAATATCTGTGCATTTCTTTAAAAGTTTCACAAAAGAACAATTACCTAAAAAAGAATCAAGTAAAAGAAATGTATTTTCCTTTAAGTTGTGGTAAAATATTAAATTATAAAAAAATCTTTTTCAAGCACTTACAGTTTATTTCCTTTACGATGGTATACGGCGTTCTGCCATGTAGTTGTATGTACTCTCTTTGAGTGCGATGGAAATGTGTGCCATTGAGTTTGAATGTTGGGCGACCACACAACCGTGTTCTTACATAGAACAAATAATGAAGATTAATATCATATTTCTTATAGGTGACCACACAACCATGATATTCTATAGAATACATGAAAGAGATTAATATCATTTTTCTCACTGACGACCACAACAATCGTGTTCTTACATGGAACAGATGATGAAAATTAAAAGCATATTTCTTATAGACGAAAACACAACCAATTCCTTCCATAGAAAAACATCATGGAGACTAATATCATATTTATTATAGGTGACCACAACAACCGTGTTCTTCCATAGAACAAATGAGGGAGATTAATATCATATATCTTATAGGTGAACACACAACCATGACCTTCCATAGAACAAATGATGGAGATTAATATCATATTTCTTACAGGTGACCAAAACAACCGTGTCCTTCCATAGAAAAAAAGATGGAGATTAATATCATATTTCTTTTAGGTGACCACACAACCATGCCTTTCTGTAGAACAAATGAAGGAGATTAATATCATATTTATTATGGGTGACCACACAACCATGACCTTCAATAGAACACATGAGGGAGATTAAAATCATATTTCTCACTGACGACCACAACAACAGTGTTCTTACATGGAACAGATGATGAAAATTAATATCATATTTCATATAGGCGAAAACACAACCAATCCCTTCCATATAACACATCATGGAGAATAATATCATATTTCTTATAGGTGAGCATACACGTTAAGACGATTTCTCCTTTTATTCGTTTGAATTTTCTTTTCAGCTCTAATATTGAGAATGTTAATATCTTATGCAGACTTCGTTTATGAATGGAACCAGACCTTGAACTAAAGTACAGCTAATGTGACCAACGAGCTTCTGAGCAATATCAAAATACGGACACATGTCAGTCTCTCACAAAGTATCATGAAGACAACATACAAATACTATTATGGATCCACTTCTACTGAATACGATGATGACGATGTCACTGGAAAGGACACACACACTGCGGCAGCTGTTTGGGGATATTACACGACATGCATTTTTTGCAATCTCCCAAGAAAGTAGACAAATTATAATCATTGAAGAAATATGTACAAATGTTGCATACTATTTTTGGTCTTCTAGTTCTAAAGCAACCAATTTAAATAAAATAACATGCTCTACCGTTGAATTGTTGATGAAAATATTAATATAATCTTGAGCAAATTCAAGTTATCCGCTTTTTTTGCACAAGGGAAGCAACTTTTGACTAATTAACAACTAATGATCCGGAGTATTTGACAAAGTAATTTCTTTCAACCGTCTTTATTTTGCATATTGCTTAGTAAATATACAATTTCATAATATCTGTGCATTTCTTTAAAAATTTCACAAAAGAACAATTACCTAAAAAAGAATCAAGTAAAAGAAATGTATTTTCCTTTAAGTTGTGGTAAAATATTAAATTATAAAAAAATCTTTTTCAAGCACTTACAGTTATTTTCCTTTACGATTGTATTATGCGTTCTGCCATGTAGTTTTATGTACTCTCTTTGAGTGCGATGGAAATGTGTGCCATTGAGTTTGAATGTTAGGCGACCACACAACCGTGTTCTTACATAGAACAAATGATGAAGAATAATATCATATTTCTTATAGGTGACCACACAACCATGATATTCTATAGAATACATGAAGGAGATTAATATCATTTTTCTCACTGACGACCACAACAACCGTGTTCTTACATGGAACAGATGATGAAAATTAAAAGCATATTTCTTATAGACGAAAACACAACCATACATTCCATAGAAAACATCATGGAGACTAATATCATATTTATTATAGGTGACCACAACAACCGTGTCCTTCCATAGAACAAATGAGGGAGATTAATATCATATTTCTTACAGGTGACCAAAACAACCGTGTCCCTCCATAGAAAAAAGATGGAGATTAATATCATATTTCTTTTAGGTGACCACACAACCATGCCCTTCTGTAGAACAAATGAAGGAGATTAATATCATATTTATTATAGGTGACTAGTGACTATTCCGTGTTCTTACATGGAACAGATGATGAAAATTAAAAGCATATTTCTTATAGACGAAAACACAACCATACCTTCCATAGAATACACCTTGGAGGTGCAAGTGTTTAGTGTTATGTTGGTGTGCTCTGGAGGTGCAAGTGTTTAGTGGTATGTTGGTGTACTTTGAAGGTGCAAGTGTTTAGTGGTATGTTGGTGTACTCTGGAGGTACAAGTGTTTAGTGGTATGTTGGTGTACTATGTAAATGCAAGTGTTTAGTGGTATGTTGGTGTACTCTGTAAATGCAAGTGTTTAGTGGTATGTTGGTGTACTCTGGGGGTGCAAGTATTTAGTGGTATGTTGGTGTACTCTAGAGATGCAAGTGTTTAGTGGTATGTTGGTGTGCTCTGGAGGTACAAGTGTTTTCGTAGTATGTTGGTGTACTCTGTAAATGCAAGTGTTTAGTGGTATGTTGATGTACTCTGGGGGTGCAAGTATTTAGTGGTATGTTGGTGTACTCTGGAGATGCAAGTGTTTAGTGGTATGTTGGTGTGCTCTGGAGGTACAAGTGTTTCATGGTATGTTGGTGTACTCTGTAAATGTAAGTGTTTAGTGGTATGTTGGTCTACTCTGAAGGTGCAAGTGTTTAGTGGTAAAACTATTAAAGAAATGTCCGGTTTGGTAAACGAGTGAGACACAGGATTTACCCAGTAGTTGTTTCTTTATTTAGATTTTATTGGTTAACATAGGCCACATCATATCATCAGTTACATGCTTTGATCTCAAACACAGATAATGTATGTGAGATGATTGTGTGTTATCATAGAGGAGCAATGTTAAAGAAATACAACTATTTGTGTGATGCAAGTTTGAAAAAAAGTAAATTTACTCATTGGCACCCAAATGGTTGGCAGTTATGAGTACCAAATAATAGTTTGGGAATCAAGTTGAAATCTTACCACAGATCTGGTAGTGATCTCCACCTAACTGTGAATGACTAGGCCAATGATTGTACTTTTTTTTTGAAGTACAGATTTAGTTTATTTAAAATGTATCTCAATTTATACTCCACAACTGACAGTTTATTATTTCATAGTTTTACTGTTTAACATTCCTTTTTATTAATAACTAAGTCAAATGTAAAATGTTCTATTTATCTGCCACATTTTGAAAATAATTTTCAAGCAAACTCGAGTAGTTCTTTATCATTAATTTGTAATAATCAATTTGTATATTTGAAGCTTATTTTTTAATCAATTATTTTCATCTTTGCTTGCTATACTTTCCTTCACCTATGTTGCTTTTCTGTGTGGGGCATTTTAGTGAATGTTTTTTTAGTGTGCCTAATGCATGGTAACAAATGAAAAGACGATTAGAGGCCACAAAGATGGGATTTCTCAGAAGAATGGGGAAAGTTCCTTGGACAGCTAAAAAGACCATTGAGGAAATTCTCAAAGAGGCCAACACAAAAAGGGAACTCCTGAAAACATCAGAAAGAAACAATCAACATTTTGTGGGCACGTCATGGGAAGAGGAAAGTTGGAATACTTGGTTACAACTGGCAAAATAAAAGGAAAGAGAGATCACAGACGACAAAGAAAGAAAATACTGGATTGCTTGGTGTCATGGCATGGAAAACAGTCAACAACAGAACTAATACGATGAACTGTTGATAGAAGTTTGTGGAAGGGCATGATCGCCTACGCGAACTGGTATTTCACATGATGATGATGAATGCATGGTGCTTATTGTGATGGAGATGAAGCACGCATATAAAATATACAAAATATGAAATACTATGCAGGTCCAGGAGTAGAGAACAGGTCAAATAAAAATACATGTTTTGTAACTGATGAAGGTTGTTGCTGAAACATCATAGTTTGTCTATTCTCTCGACAATTTTCTGCTGCTTGACCCATTGTATGTTTATTTTACATCCTTATTGTCAGGTCTGCTGTTTCATAAATTCATCTTCTTCTAGCCCCCGCTTTTTCCTCTCTTATTATTTTTCACATATTTCCTTCAGAGCAGGTGGTGACTAGTTGTAACCTGTAAATGTCCAAGACAAGCATGAGTATTTCTGTAATATTAATCTACCAGAAGAGCTGCACTAAACATTTGGTTATCAAATTAAATGAGAGATGTGAAAAGTAATAGTAATAGGAAATTCTTTATACAGAGCTTCACAGCAGGAGGCAATCTGATCATCAGAAAGGATCTCCTGTCGAGCAAGTGTTTTAGCCCTTTAGCTTTTTGGCACTCAAGGGGGGGGGGGGGGGGCTGACTGTGTCATGACTCTCAGGCGTCGACCTCCTGTTGCATTGGCTCTAAAGCTTACAATATATATTTGACTCAAAATAACCACACTTACTCTAGGCAACACTTTTATTCAAATACAGTCTTCACCAACATGGTATACTTACTTGTCTTATCTTTAACCCAGCACGTTGATGTCCTCTTCAGTTACCGTACCGTGGCTATTAATTGCAATAGGCTCGCATAGAAGCTGCTTTGGCGTGATTATGGCGGTAAGGAGAGGATCAGAAACTGATAATAGGTGATAAAGATAGGTCGAGCTGGGAAACTCATTGATTGAACTGTCAGTATTGCAAACACCTGGCGTAGCTCTCCTACAGTTGATGATGTAACTTCTTATCGCTTATCATCCATGCCTGGAATATTCCAGGATTAAATTTTGCTATGCTGTTGACTTATGTGGGAGTCCGGAGTGGTCAACGTGAAACCTAGTTGCCTCTAATCGTATGAATATCTGATTGTTTGATTGGTATAGTGTGCTGGTGCAGAATTTTGACTTTGTTTTTATTTTCAGTCCTTATCAGGAGCAGGACACAGAGAATATAGCATAATGAGCTTAGCAAATCATTACTTCCAAAAGTTAGCACTTTACTAGAACCCAAAGTTGGTTAAATAAAAAGAGCTAGAGAAATGTATGGTTTATTCAAGAGGTTTATGGTTAATGAAGATATTAAATGGGAATCTTCTCTTGGGGAATGGGTGCACTTCAAAAATTGGCTCAGGAAAATTTCAGTGGCGATTTATATTGATAGCTTTTTATGTACATCAGTGGTGATCTATATTGATAGCTTTATGTACATCAGTGGTAATCTATACTGGTAGCTTTATGTACATCAGTGGTAATCTATACTGGTAGCTTTATGTACATCAGTGGTAATCTTTACTGGTAGCTTTATGTACATCAGTGGTAATCTATACTGGTAGCTTTATGTACATCAGTGGTAATCTATACTGGTAGTTTTATGTACATCAGCGGTAATCTATATTGGTATCTTTATGTACATCAGTTGTGATCTATATTGGTAGCTTTATGTACATCAGTGATAAACTATACTGGTAGCTTTATGTACACCAATGGTGATCTATATTGATGACTTAATGTACATCAGTTGTGATCTATATTGGTAGCTTTATGTACATCAGTGGTGGTCTATAGTGATGGCTTAATGTACATCAGTTGTGATCTATATTTATGGCTTTATATGCATCAATTGTGATCTATATTGATGGCTTTATGTACATCAATTGTGATCTATATAGATGGGTCTATATACATCAGTTGTGATCTATATTGATGGCTCTATGTACATCAGTGGTGATCTATATTGATGACTTTATGTACATCAGTGATAAACTATACTGGTAGCTTTATGTACACCAATGGTGATCTATATTGATGACTTAATGTACATCAGTTGTGATCTATATTGGTAGCTTTATGTACATCAGTGGTGGTCTATAGTGATGGCTTAATGTACATCAGTTGTGATCTATATTTATGGCTTTATATGCATCAATTGTGATCTATATTGATGGCTTTATGTACATCAATTGTGATCTATATAGATGGGTCTATATACATCAGTTGTGATCTATATTGATGGCTCTATGTACATCAGTGGTGATCTATATTGATGACTTTATGTACATCAGTTGTGATCTATATAGATGGATTTATATGCATCAGAGGTGATCTATATTGATGGCTTAATGTACATCAGTTGTGATCTATATTGGTAGCTTTATGTACATCAGTGGTGATCTATATTGATGGCTTTATGTACATCAGTTATGATCTATATTGATGGCTTTATATACATCAGTGGTGATCTATATTTATGGCTTTATGTACACCAGTGGAGATCTATATTGATGGCTTTATGTACATCAGTCGTGATCTTTGAGATAAGATCTGAAATGAAGAACTGATACAAAAAAATTGGAGAATAATTCCCACCACTGAATACATAGAGAAACAACAGATAAAATGAACCACTTGGTAAGACAGAAAGAATAAAACGTAACACAGCAAGCCTTCTGTAAACGTGAGAACCAAACCTAAGGGCTGACCATGAAAAAGATGGATTAATGGAATATTAGAAACATTAGGAAAAATAACAGGAGAGGCCAACAGAAGAGAGAGCAAAAGAATGTAAAGTATATATATCTCCACTCGACACTGAAAGGCAAATGATGAAGGAACTATGAAGATAAAGTGGTAGTGATCTATATTGATGGCTTTATGTGCCAAAAAAAGACAAAGCGGTTTGGTTGGTTGGTTGGTTGGTTGTAAAATTATAAACAAGTAACATTGTCATAATTGTAACAAATTGCAAATAAAATTAGGTGGTGGCACAGTTATTAATTTGATTTTAGAAGTAATGGATTGTAACTGATACTAGTTGATATGTTTTACTTTTCATGTTTTTACTGTTATAGAAAGTATGTTTCTGTCAGTAAAGTATTTTTCTTGAAGATTGTTAAGACATGCAGACATATCACAGTTTACTTTAATATTTGTTGTATTCAATAGCATAATACAATTTTTTTTTTGGTAGGATAACTCTGAAATTTATATTTTATTGTTGGAATTTGAATGTGTCATTTAACGGTTAGTTGTGCTGGTAGAGTTGTGGTTAGTGTGCTGACTTGGTAACAGGAAGTGAACGTGGCTTCAATCCCAGAACACTCTGTAGTTGAGTGCCCATGTGATTACATGGACAGTGACCGTGGTCAGGGAGAAAAGAATTGAGCCACTATCACCTGCCATGTTTGTCATGAGAGGTGACTAGTGAGGTTAGAATCAAAGTTTTTTTCTGTTTCTAGGGAATTTTGTCCATCTGAACTGAGCCATCTTCAGTGCTTTCGCTAGTGTGTGGCATACATGCTTCTTGATGGAGAATGTGCTGAGGAGGGGATCAGAGCACTATGGAGTTGGTCCATTGTGTATTAAAGATGGTCTGTTGTCTAAATTAAACTAGTTGAACAAGCTGAAAAAGAATGGGTACCTCACTCACTGAGTTCATCATCAGTCCCACAACCGTGGCCCCTTGTTGGAGCACTCTTGATGTTTTTACAATTTTCTTCCAACTTTCACAATTAAAAGTTACCTTTTGAGATGTAACGAAGGTTGCTCTTGTCCATTCTCAGATGCTGCCTTCCACTGCTTCCTCTGCTTACCTTTTTGTTTGCCTGAAACTGCAGAATCGTCAGAGCATAGCATATAGATATTATTTATATTACACCTTTGGCCAGTTGAGGATTATTTGCAGCATAACTTGAGTTGACTGGTAGTTGTAGATTACCCTTTTTTTTACTGAGTTATAAAAGGTAATAACAATAAGGAAGAATGCTGATCTGTTTATCTTCAAAAACTATGGTTTAGTACAGTGTAGATTAATATTTCACTCCCTAATAAATAATATAGTATGTGATATTTTTTAACTTTGTAATATAGTTGCTGCATTGATCAGTGAATTCAAAACAAATGAGGAAATTAGAGAAATCGTTAATCAACCACTAATATCTTCAATAATAAAGAAAAGACGATGGTCATATATTAGACATGTGATGAGAAGAGATAATAACCGAATAGCAAAGCAAGCCCTCATATGGGAAACAACAGGTAAGAGAAAAAGAGGAAGACCCAGAGAGACACTGAGAAGAACATTGCTGAGAGAGGCAAAAGCAGCAGGAATCGGCTCCCTCAATGAGATAGAGCTGTTTGCACAGAACAGAGACAAATGGCAAGATTTGATAAAATATCTTTAAAAGAATTGAAAACTGCTAGAACAAAAATTCAGATAAGAGAAGGAGTATCTTGGTCTACGCCCTATGGGCCGGCTACGGCTCGAAAGGTCAATAGATAGATAGATAGATTGATCAGTGGTTGTTTGTTTGTTCTAGAAACTGCAAGTCTCGCCACACAGCTGTTAGTTGACATTTTACTGACCTTGCTAATTCTTTTTCATCCCTGAAACATAACTTGAGTATAATTCTGCTTTGGTACAATTAAATGGATGTTAAGAGATGCTATAGCTTACATTTGTGGTTAAAATATGATTACTTAATACCAGAGATGGGGGTCACATTTATCAGCAATTAAAAATAATTCATCCCATAAACATTATTCAAACTATATGTATCAGTGTCGCAGAAGTGAACTAATCTAGAATATTCATATCTTTGTACAGTGTCACAGAAATTAACTAATCTAGAATATTCATATCTTTGTACAGTATCACAGAAATGAACTATTCTAGAATATTCATATCTTTGTAAATCTGACAAATCTGAACCACTTCAAGAAAATATCACTCTCAAGATTGAGGGGAGTGTAGTAGTTTTCTCGGGGCATCTTCACTTATAAATTTAGCAACACTGTTGGGGTTAAAATTAAAATGTCACTTTCTGATTAAAACAAGCAGCTGTGCCCATTGTGAGAACTGAGACAGGGAATGGCACTGACCGAATACTTTGTCTTAACTCTGGCAAGTTAAAATACTTTACACCAGTAATAGGAATCTACAGAGCTCTGCATGAGGAAGCAATCTGATCATCAGAAGTGAAGTGTGGGGAGGGACATACTTGAGTCATGACTCTCAGAGATCATCTTGTCATTCCATTCTGAGCTGAAGTCTCACCAGAACTTTGTGATGAGATGCTGACATTATCCTTTTATTGCTGACATTATCCTTTTATTGCTGACATTATCCTTTTATTGCTGACATTGTCCTTTTATTGATAGTTTTTGTTATTGAAGTCAATGTTACAACTTGTAGTTTTCATGTTAGAATTGTTGGTTCTGGTAATCTTCTTCTACAGAATCCATTTTTGACAACAGGAACAAGAAAAAGAGTTCTTAAATGTTATGTAGAGCCAGTCTTAACTTATGGATGTGAATCATGGACAATAGGACAACAGACAAGGAAATCACTTAAGCCTGTAGAAATGTGGTTTTACAGAAGAATGTTGAGAATACCATGGACCGCTAAGAAAAATAATGAAAATGTTCTGAAAGAAGCCAAAGCAAAAAGAGAGCTAATTTCCAATATTAGGAAGAAATAATCATCACTTTTTGGCCATGTAATGAGAAGCTGAGGGATGAAGAGATAGAGGGGAGCAAAGCGAAAAGATACAGCTTAAGAGAATGGGGTAATTTCCTAGTTTGATCAGATATATTATTTCAGTTTGGAAGAGTGATGTCCCCTAAAATATGTCTGCAAAATACAGTGGTTCTACGCATTCTTGGCGTTGGGGTCATTACGCTGGCATGTGTCACTCACACTGGCGTTTGGGTCAGCGTGGCGTTCGGGTCAGCGTCTGCGTCCAAATCGAGATGTTAATTAATAATTGGCTGAACCCCTATCCTTTCTTATGCTTCTTCTTACTAATTATCCGCCTATATATATAGGCTAGTTTGTCTAATATTTAAAAACCAGCTAAGCAGTTCTGAGTTCACTTACTTGAATTTGGTACTACTGTATTTGCAAAATGACCGGGCGACCTAGAGCCCCAACTGAAGTTGTGAATGTTGGGCAGATCATGACTTTTCATGACATCATTGCAGAGGATAGATGGAATTTACTAACTCTGATTCCCGAGATTGCCACTAATAAATTGTGTATTCAGTGGTTAGCTAAGCGTAGACTAATAATAAATACGTGTCTATGCAACATTTGTCATATGCCTGCGCGTTTAGTAGCCTACAGCAGAGGAGTAGATGGCTATCAGTGGTCATGTCAGGGGTGCAGTTTTGGAAAGTCCGTTCGTGATGGATCATTTTTCACAAAGAGCCATCTATCACTAAAACAAATTTTAATTATGATCTACTGTTGGAGCAGCGATTTTCCACAGAGCTTGATCCAGCATGAGGCAGGCGTCAATAAAAATACTGTAGTGGATTGGTGTAATTTTTTACGCGAGGAATGTGAGAAATACATGGTCAGACACTTCAGTCAAATTGGTGGTATGGACATTCTAGGCCAACCAATCGTTGTGGAAATTGACGAGTCCAAATATTTTCACCTAAAATATCACAGGGGACAATGGAATGAGGGTCACTGGGTGTTCGGTGGAATAGAAAGGATTTCAGGAAAATGCTTTCTAGTAGAAGTACCAGATCGCTCCGAGGCTACTTTAACAAAAGAGATAGTTGCCCATATTTTACCTGGAAGCCACATTATTTCTGACGGCTGGTCTGCATATGCCAATATCAGTCGAATTGCAAATGGCATTTATACCCATTGTTCAGTCACCCATCAAGAGAATTTTGTCGACCCAGATGATCCCGAAATTCACACACAGAATATTGAAAATATGTGGATGCGGGCCAAAAGGAAATTGAAGAGACAGTTCGGCACTAGGCGTACATTGTTCCCATCGTTTCTACACGAGTTCGCCTTCAGAAATGAAATCAGACAAGGAAACGTCCTAGGGACGCTAATTACAGGAATTGCAGAGAGTTATCCTGTGTAAAATCATCACATCCCTGCAAACTACTGTCCTTTTCAGGACAACATAAGATTGCTCCAAACCTGCCCACTTCACAACTGTCCTTTTCAGGACAACCAAACATTCACAATTAACTATTTTAGATTGCCTAGAGTTTTCACTATGGTCCTTTTGAGGACTTTCATCACACTCGTTGTTATTCTCAAGCTCCGCACCAGATTGCTAATCGCTGACAGGTAATTTGAGGTAATACAGACGTTGCATTGTGTTTCGTAAAGCTATTTCTAGATATTTTTTTGTATTTATGTGTGTGTATGTGCATTTTAATTAATAGCCAAAGTTTGACAATCTTCCAACATTTGGCAGTAAATTACGGCGATTGGTAATCAACCGCACAATTCCCTTCGATCAGAAGATCATAATTAGGCCGAGTGGCGTCGTTTTTGTCACGCGTTATAATATATTTATAAATATTTAACACTAAAGCTAAACCTAACCCCTGGACCCAACGCCCAATCAACAGATACTCCGAAATGATTACATGCCAGCGTAATGACCCCAACGCCAAGAATGCGTAGAACCACTGTATTTTGGCAGACATATTTTAGGGGACATCACTCTTCCAAACTGAAATAATATATCTGATCAAACTAGGAAATTACCGTAACAACAAAGGAAAATCACTAATTCAGACAGTTCGAGCAGCTCAAGAACGACAAATGATATAAACCACGACACCTTTTAGGTAAGGGCACAGGACTTCGACATCCATGACTCCACGTCACTCGTTCTGATGAAAGAGATAGGAGTTAAGATGGGCACAGCCAGAAATGAGAAACTTAATGGGCGTGTAAGAAGATTTATCAACCAACACAGAACTGGAGTCGTCAGTCGCTGGACACTGTGGGACTTGCTGAGGGGATCTGAGCATCTTTGGACATGTTTGGAGTACAATGATGATTACCCCCAAATAACTCAATAAAGATCTATTTCCAGCTATAGTGCTTTCTACTAATGATCTTATGACGTTGTTAATGCCTTTATCTCCATCTTAATATAGGGTGTACCATATAATGGTTATGAAGAATAAAATAAATGTTTTGCATGTTTTAAAGACATGCTATATTGATTTGTCCTGAATATATATATATATATATATATATATATATATATATATATATATATATATATATATATATATATATATATATATATAACTTCACTGACATATACAAATATTTGGTTTTGTTTCAAGTAAATATAACAAAAGTCTGAAGATTCACGTTCAGCATGAGATCTCATTTTTATTTGTTGTATGTACCCTGTTTTCTAAGCCTCTAAAAATGGGTACTGGAGATTTTTTTTCTGTGGTCAGGGGGAAAATAAGGTTACTAACACCATACTCCTCAGATATTTAGCAAGGCGTGGGGAGAACCTTTTAACCTGTCTATGACGTTATCAACGTACATGTAGGCCTATTTGTAAAGGCAATATCTTTTCTACAATTTTGTTGAAGTCATTAGGAACTGTTGCTCTGATCCAAATAGACATCCATTCAATTCAAGATCACCGTTTTTCTATGACTGAATCTTTCATCAACATCTTGATAAAAGTACACAAATCAAAAAAGGCAATCACTAGAACAAGACCAGCAATAATCAAGACGGCAAAAATACCAGTTGTCAGTGACGTCATCCTAGCATCTTTGGCGCTCTTTTTCATTCGAAGCTTTCGTGACAAGCTGAAACCATCAGTTTTCAAATTCTTCATTATGTCTTGTTTATAAGTCTCCCCAAACAAATTGTGATCTTTAGAACAGATGTCAAGAACAGAGCATCTGCACGGACAGATTCTACTCCTAGTTGTTGAACAGTTTGATTTAATAAAGGTCGATGAATTGTCTATTTTTACTGTACCCGCAAGCACATTTTTTATAGTCACGAGAGCTAAATTATCGTCATGGCCTTTCTGTGTGTTTTCTGTAAAAGTAAAGAAAGCTGTTGTGAAATCCTCAGAACTAGAAAATACCTTTCTATCTTTGGTAACTTCTCTTTGCGTTGTGAAAGACGAAACTTCGTTCCTGGTGACATCACCATCATCATTAGACCAAGAATCATCTGTGTCGACATCAAATGCTTGGGAAACATCATTGCTACTATATTGCTCTGTAGTAATAAAGTCATTATTGCTGTATTGATGCAGCTGTAATGTGTTCTTTGTCTTTTGGGTGGACATAGTTTCTTGAGTTGTGGCTAAGCTTATAACGCCAGATATTTTACGACAATTTACGCCTAAGGAAAAATACGTCCCGGTTTCATCAATGATAGTAAGGGAAAAGCTGCTTGTTACAGAACAAATATCTATTTTCCAGGTCTCTTTCGAAAATATCTGCCAATTATTTGTATTAACAAACAAAATTAGACCAAATCGAAAGTTAATCTCACTGAGTTTGTATTTGAATGTTTCTATGGTCAGATTAAATGAGACAGACATATTTATTGGAGCTGGACACGCAGGAATATCACAGAGCTCAGAATTACCATATTTACCCACATAGCACCAAGGCGCTGACTGGGACGAGTAAGGATTTCTACAAAAGTTATGCAAACTTAAATTTAATAGTTTATCTGAAAGTTCTTGCAGATATGTAAACACAATGTTTTTATTTGTATCTTTAAATGGCCAATTAGGCCAAAAGAGACAATCGTGACCATTTTTGTTCGATTGATGTAACCTGTGAAAGTAAAATACATGATTTGAGTTAAATTATGTTCTTGTCATGTCGCATGAACGAAAACGAGGATAAAGAAACATTATAATGATAACTGAAAACGTTATTTTCAAACAAAACGCTTGAATTTACAATGTTGCATTTACAAGTATATTTTGAAAATCATCATCATCAAGTACCAAGCCAGCTGGCGTAGGTGATCATGTCTCTCTACAACTTTCGATCACGACAGTTATTTATCATTTCTGTTGTTGACCTTCTGCCAAGCCATTCTCTTAAGCTAACTGGTATCTTTTCTCTTTGCTTCCCTCTATCTCTTCGCCCCTCAATTTTTTTCCAGTTGTAACAATATATTCCAGTTGTTCTCTTCTCATTACATAGCCAAAAAATGATGATCGTCTCTTCCTAATATTGGAAATTAGCTCTCTTTTTGCTTTTGCCTCTTTCAGAACGTTTTCATTACACTTCTTAGCTGTCCATGGTACTCTCAACATTCTTCTGTAAAACCACATTTCTACAGACTCCAGTGATTTTCTTGTCTGTTGTCCTATTGTCCATGATTCACATTTATATGTTAAGACTGTATGTTCATTATTTTGAAAATATTTAAATAATTTTATTTCATTCGCCTCTGCTGCAATTATTCTTATTGTTAGCGTTCACGCGTTAAGTAGGCATGCATGCGTTATGTCTCTAGTTTACGACAGAGAAGCACGATATCTTTGTCTTTAGGTCTGACACATGGCTAGGTTCGCTGATTTGCTTCACATTTGTTGTTTTGTTTTTTCGCCTGTGTAGCGGCTATTTTTGACCTACTCTTTTTGACTTATACCTGCCAAGAGTTCTTAACTTGCTCGAGTACACACGGGACTTCCTGTTTTTCGCCGTTTTCCAAGAAAGCTAGACATCGGATCACTGTACCATGAGACCAAGGAAGGGTAAGGGTATGAGAAAGCCACGTATTCGAAGTGGACACATTCCCACCGCCTGTGTGTGGAATTAAAACAAGAGACCTTCCTGTCCCAAGGCTGACGTCGTATGTCAAGGCCACTCAGTTCCCTACAGTCAGGTCATTTTGCTTTTTTCCTCTTTGAATAACTCATTGTGAAGGGTGGTCACTTAATTGTCACAGGATTGAATTGATATATTGTCACAAGATGGAGTTGATATATTGTCACAAGATGGAGTTGATATATTGTCACAAGATGGAGTTGATATATTGTCACAAGATGGAGTTGATATATTGTCACAAGATGGAGTTGATATATTGTCACAAGATTGAATTGATATATTGTCACAAGATGGAATTGATATATTGTCGCAAGATGGAGTTGATATATTGTCACAAGATTGAATTGATATATTGTCACAAGATGGAGTTGATATATTGTCACAAGATTGAATTGATATATTGTCACAAGATGGAGTTGATATATTGTCACAAGATTGAATTGATATATTGTCGCAAGATGGAGTTGATATATTATCACAAGATGGAGTTGATATATTGTCACAAGATGGAGTTGATATATTGTCACAAGATGGAATTGATATATTGTCACAAGATGGAGTTGATATATTGTCACAAGATTGAATTGATATAATGTCACAAGATGGAATTGATATATTGTCACAAAATGGAGTTCATATATTGTCGCAAGATGGAATCGATATAATGTCACAAGATATAATTGATATATTGTCACAAGATGGAATTGATATATTGTCTCAGATGGAGTTGATATATTGTCACAAGATGGAATTGATATATTGTCTCAGATGGAGTTGATATATTGTCACAAGATGGAATTGATATATTGTCTCAGATGGAGTTGATATATTGTCACAAGATGGAATTGATATAATGTCACAAGATGGAATTGATATATTGTCACAAGATGGAATTGATATATTGTCACAAGATGGAATTGATATATTATCACAAGATGGAATTGATATATTATCACAAGATGGAATTGATATATTATCACAAGATGGAATTGATATATTGTCACAAGATTGAATGGGATGACAGAGAGTTATTTTTATCTGTGACCTTCTTCTTCTTCTTCCTCTTTCCTTCCTCATTTGCATTTCAGCGTCGATGGGAGATATAATTTGCGATCTTTTGCTTTTTTGTTCACCTCTGCTACTGTTATGTTTCCTAGTGCTTCTAATATTCTGTCAATCCACCGTGGTCATCCCTTGAGAGTGGGTTCTGTCAACGTTTATTAAGGGCTCGTTGTGTTGTGTTTTGATCACTCTGCCTTGTCTCGTGGCCAAGCAATTTTATCTGTTGTTTCTTTATATATTCTACAGCGGGAGTTATTCCTAGCATTTTTCTCAGTTCTTCATTTTTTATCTTGTCTCTCAAACTCTTTCTTGTCATTCGTCTAACACATTTAATCTCAGTAGAAATTATTTGTCTTATTGTTCTTGCATCTAGGGTCCAGGATTGACATTGATAGCACAACGTTGGGATGAAGATTGTATTATAGTGCCCGTTTTGCCTGTAGGGTTATTTCCCTGTTGGACAATAATGGTGATAGCTGTCCAGTAATTTGACAAGCTTTGTTGCATCTTGAGTCTATCTCTGCTGTTCACAAATAAAAATCCGCGTGCGATCCGGACCGAGAACTTTTGACATGAGGAACGCAGATCCTTGACTTTACAATTTCCTGTACCACGCTTGACATCTCCATTAGTGGTAACACATCGGGGGTATATACAGGGATATATACACGAACAGTAGACATATCTGTAGAGAACAAACGTATAAAATAAATACCAGTTTAAACCAGCGGCGTATTCTCTATGCTACCGCAGCTACTGCCGGTAGCCTGAACATATTAACGAAATACAAAAAGGAAATGATAATAACATAACATTAATAAACAATATCAAGAATTTCCTGCAACAATATCAAGCATTTCCTGCAACAATATCAATAATTTCTTGCAACAATATCAAGAATTTCCTGCAACAATATCAAGAATTTCCTGCAACAACATCAATAATTTCCTGCAACAACATCAAGAATTTCCTGCAACAACATCAAGAATTTCCTGCAACAATATCACGAATTTCTTGCAACAAAATCAATAATTTCCTGCAACAATATCAAGAATTTCCTGCAACAATATCAATAATTTCCTGCAACAATATCAAGAATTTCCTGCAACAATATCAAGAATTTCCTGCAACAATATCACGAATTTCCTGCAACAACATCAAGAATTTCCTGCAACAATATCACGAATTTCCTGCAACAACATCAAGAATTTCCTGCAACAATATCACGAATTTCCTGCAACAATATCAAGAATTTCCTGCAACAATATCAAGAATTTCCTGCAACAATATCAAGAATTTCCTGCAACAACATCAAGAATTTCCTGCAACATCAAGAATTTCCTGCAACAATATCAAGAATTTCCTGCAACAATATCAAGAATTTCCTGCAACAATATCAAGAATTTCCTGCAACAATATGAAGTATTTTCTGCAACAATATCAAGCATTTCCTGCAACAATATGAAGTATTTTCTGCAACAATATCAAGCATTTCCTGCAACAATATCAAGAACAAGAATTTCCTGCAACAATATGAAGTATTTCCTGCAACAATATGAAGTATTTCCTGCAACAATATGAAGTATTTCCTGCAACAATATGAAGTATTTCCTGCAACAATATCAAGAATTTCCTGCAACAATATCAAGAATTTCATGCAACAATATGAAGTATTTCCTGCAACAATATCAAGAATTTCATGCAACAATATCAAGAATTTCATGCAACAATATGAAGTATTTCCTGCAACAATATCAAGAATTTCATGCAACAATATCAAGTATTTCCTGCAACAATATTACATGTCAGTAGTTAAAATGTTTCCGGTTGTTTCCAAAATGGAGGAATTATTTTTCTCCGGCTTGGTATTGAACCGTTGATCAGAGGTTTAACAAGCCGCTATCGTAAAAACGATGTTGTTAATGAAACGTAGACCTGATACAGAATGTGTAAATTAGCAGTAGATAATAGTGATAGTTTTTTCGGCCCCAAAACAACAACAAAAATAGGATTCTGGAATGTGCGAACAATGGCCGCTCCGACGAAACATGCTCAGGTCGCGAGCGAGATGGACAGATACGATCTAGATATTTTAGGATTAAGCGAAATGCGCTGGCTTGGAACAGGTAGGAGATCTATTGATAATAAAATAGTAGTTTTTTCTGGAAGGGAAGATGGAAAACACCGTGAAGGAGTAGGCATAATGATGACAGACAAAGCTGCAAGAAGTTTATTAGAATGGGAATGGGTAAACAGCCGTCTGATACGAACACGATACAAAACAAAACATGGAAGACTTTCAATTATTCAATGTTATGCGCCTACTAACGAAGCTGATGATGAAGTTAAGGACGATTTTTATAACCAACTGCAACAACTTATAAACAAAATACCAAAACACGATCTTTTAATTGTAATGGGAGACTTCAACGCCAAAGTAGGACAAGATAACGCAGGAGTGGAACATGTGATGGGGAGAGAAGGCTGTAATACAACAAGTCAGAATGGAGAAAGATTAATAGAATTATGTTTAATAGAAAATTTAGTTATAGGTGGGACATTATTTCCACACAAAAATATTCACAAAACAACATGGATATCTCCTGATGATAGAACCTCAAATCAAATTGACCACCTATGTATTAAACAACAATTCAGATCGTCATTAATAGATGTAAGAGCATACAGAGGTGCTGATGTTAATAGTGACCACAACCTGTGCATTGGGAAAATAAGATTAAAATTTAGAAACCAACAGAAGAGGTCAATTACACATGAAATTGATAGTCATAAACTGAAAGATGAAGCCATAAAGGAAAAGTTTAACATAGAGCTAAGTAATTGTTATTCAGCACTCGGTGAAATAGACTTAGATATCAATGAAATGTGGGACTCACAGAGCAAAATACTAATGACAGCAGCAGAAGCAAGTGCCGGACTGAAGAAAATGGAAAAACGAGCTTGGATCTCAGACACCACGTGGAAATACATCAAAGAAAGAGGAGAAGCAAAGAGAGCCGTGACTAATGTAAAGACAGATCTTGGAAAGGTTCTGGCAAAAGCAACATACAAAGAATTAGACAACAAAGTGAAAAGTTCGGCAAGAAGAGATACAAGAGCTTATATAGACAACTTGGCAGAGAAAGCAGAGACAGCTGCAATTACAGGAGACAGCAGAACTCTCTATACTGTACAAAAGATGCTGACAAACACCTATACATCCAGTGGAACACCAATTCTAGACAAATCTGGATTAATGCTAACAACAAGCGCAGACATAAAAGCCCGTTGGGCGGAACACTTCAAAGAAATTCTTAACCGTCCACTACCTCACAGTTTAATAGATTTTGAAGCTGAAACACCAGCAGCAGAATTAGATGTAAATTTAGATGACTTCACCTTGAGTGAAATAGAAACCACCTTAAAGCTAATGACCAATAACAAGGCTGCTGGAGAGGATAAGTTAACAGCTGAGATCCTCAAGGCAATTGATAGCCATAATTTAATACATCTCCAAAAAATGTTCAACATCATTTGGAAAACAGAGAAGACGCCTCATAAATGGAAAAAAGGAATCATTGTTAAGATCCCAAAAAAGGGCAATCTTAGAGATTGTAACAACTGGAGAGGCGTGACACTTTTGTCAGTTGCCTCAAAGTTATTCTGTAAAATCATCCTAAATAGAATAAAGGATTCAATAGATACAGTAATGCGTGAAGAACAGGCTGGGTTTAGAAAAGGGAGAAGCTGTCTTGACCACATTTTCACTCTACGACTTATATTGGAGGAACACATTGAAAAGCAAAAACCTTTTGTACTTAACTTCATCGACTTCAAAAAAGCATTTGATAGTATTCATAGAGATTCTTTGTGGAAAATTCTGAAGCAATATGGTTTACCATAAAAAATCATAAATATTATCAAAGACATGTATGATGGTTACACATGTGCAGTTCGAACAGAGGAAGGACTGAGCGAATGTTTCCCAATAGAAACTGGGGTTAAACAAGGATGTATTTTATCGCCCTTGTTATTTGGAATTGTTATGGACTTCATAATGAAGAAATGCTGCACTGGTAATAAAGGCATCGAATGGATACAAGGAGACCATTTGGAGGACCTCGACTTTGCTGATGACATAGTTCTCATCAGCAGTCAGATAAAAACGATGCAGGAAAACACAAATGAACTATCATCAATAGCCAACAAAATTGGGCTTGAGGTCAATCATGAAAAGACTAAAGTCATGAAAAGTTTAATTCCAACAAGTGACAAAATATACATGGAAAACAAACCAGTAGAAGAGATCGATCACTTTATCTATCTTGGAAGTCACATTGATCGAGAAGGGGATACGAGCAAAGAAATTAGAATCAGACTGGCTAAAGCAGCAATGTCTTTCAGAAGCCTTGAAAAGTTGTGGAAATCAAAACTCATTAGCACAAACACAAAACTTAGGCTATTCAAATCAAATGTACTATCAACCCTTACGTATGCGTGTGAAAGCTGGAAAACAACAAGAGATATAGAAACAAAGTTGAACGCATTCGAAAATAAATGTCTAAGGAAAATACTTGGTATAGAATGGAACGAATTCAAAACAAACGAGGAAATTAGAGAAATCGCCAATCAACCACTAATATCTTCAGTAATAAAGAAAAGACGATGGTCATACGTTGGACATGTGATGAGAAGAGATAATAATCGAATAGCAAAGCAAGCCCTCATATGGGAAACAACAGGTAAAAGAAAAAGAGGAAGACCCAGGGAGACACTGAGAAGAACATTGATGAGAGAGGCAAGAGCAGCAGGATTCGGCTCCCTCAATGAGATAGAACTGCTTGCACAGAACAGAGACAGATGGCGAGATTTGATAAAATATCTTTAAAAGAAAACTGCTAGAACAAAAATTCATATAGGAGAAGGTGTATCTTGGTCTACGCCCTATGGGCCGGTTACGGCTCGAAAGGTCAATAGATAGATAGATAGAGTTAAAATAGTCAGAAAAACGAAAGCTAGATATAACTTTGAATCTCACTGGAAGCCAGAGCAGAGAGGGTGAGAGAAGTGTAGAGGATTCGTATGCGTGTGTGTAGCGTGCGAATTG